>JAGTTH010001637.1:0-16842 GCA_022606485.1 Agraylea sexmaculata
TTAAATATTACTAGTTGCACAGGTCACCGACTTAATAATCAGTATTTACCTTACAATACAGGATATCAGAGTAAACTTGGATCAAGACGATCGATCATGATTTTATTAATATTATTCTCGATCTCTGATCAAAACTCTTTTTTTACTTGAGCAGTATTAGAACTCATGACCATAGTTTGTATAGTCACACGCCTTATTGAGCTAATATATTTTACTTAAATTCAAATAAGCAATTAGTAAACAAACATCGCAGTGAATCCATAATTTGTTTCATTCTTGTATGTTAAATATTGTGTAAACTGTGCCAAAATATATGTTTATTGGTTATCATCTCAACATTTCAAAATGTGATACTATCAATATTGTAAGGCTTCACAGGGTTAGTGGTGAAATATTCTAAAGATAGAAGACGGTCTGTGGCAATGATGGGCCTTTATTATGATTATGATTCAAAGGAGCATTGTGCACAGATTAAAGATGGATATAATATTTATAAAGGAGCTTTTGTTATTAGACGAATGTACTAAGATCTGTTGAAATGTTTCAAGACACGCAATACTTTGCAACTTAAATGTGTCGATGCGCCTTCTTCTTCCTAAACTCTATAAGCTGTGTGTTCTTCAAACTTTAAATCGTAATTCACATTCATACTCTATTTAACCTTTTTTTATTCAGTCGAAATAATCGGACTTAAGTTTCAGGATATTTAAAACAATGGATGTATAAAAATATTTGTCATATCTATCAGACAACCGCGAATTTCAATAATTAAAATAAATTATTCTTAATTAAAATTTTCAATTTTTGATACATTGGATGCTTGTCTTGTTTTTATGGGATGGGTTGTCAACATTATATATGAATTTACTTTTTTATTTCATAAAATTAAACAACAATGAATTATACATATATAGTATGCAATAACGAATTTTTAATCAATAATATTATTTTAAGGCGAGGTAGTGTTTCGTAAAAATATCTTTATTATCTCAGAATAATATACAATTTCAACGAATTATTATTATCAGAAAAAAATGAAGTGCACTAACAGGTAACTAAAATATATTTTTATTTTATGACCAAATTTTTTATTAAAATAATTTTCTCATATCCTTTCCTCCTCTTATTTTTTTTTAATAAATTTCAAAATTATTTGATTTTTGGTCATATCGTAAATGAAAAATATGATGATAAAACCATTTCAAAAATAGACCGACCAAAATTGTGTTTTGACATTATTGGATAAATTATATTTTTAGCACCAATCCATCTTTATTTTTGACATATCGGTGGTAAAATTCAATCAATAGGCTTACAATATTATCGATCAAACAGGTAAACCATTTTCGATTACGAATAAAACCGAATTATGTATATATGGGATATTATATAAATTTCAGCCAAGAAAGTCCTTTTAATAAAATATCGAAATAACCTGACCGAAAGAAGGCGGCCCTTTTAGAAAGTCTGTAATTAAACCACATTCAGGTCGAAAATATCCTTTAATAGAAATTGAAATCTTCATTGTGACGACCGTTTCGGAATTATTTTACCTAAATGGGTTTATTTTGTACCAAAATCAATGATATTCAAGTGATGTTCCATACTATTTTAATTTTAATTAAATCCAGCTATTTAATTGGTGTACTGATTATAATATCGAATACGAAAGCAAGCTTTTGATAATTACAATTTGAAGCTCGTTCAGAAAATTTTCAATGATTTTGATAAGTAGCCTGAATGTGCTGGTAAAAACAGTTTGTATGGGTGAAATTTAATTTAAATCGACTGATTTGTACTACGTTTTTATTCCATACTTCATAATATTTGTATGTATAATTACAAAAAGTAAACTCAATCAATTACACCAATCTCCAGCCTATTCGTAGACGCACCAAAACTATAAGATCTTGCACGACTCACTAACACACTCTTATTACACTATTTTAATGGATACTTTTTTTCAAATAATTTTAAAATTATGCTATTCATTTTGGGCAATTATTTTCTATTCAAGTCATTGTTTATTGACTCTAATTCGTATATTAAATCGTAAAATATAAACAAATTTGTTGGTAAAATCGTTTGAAATGTCGTTAGTGCGAGTCCAAGTTGGGAACAACACTCAATACGACAAAAGTCTCAAAACTTGTTCAAATAATAACAGCCCTCGTAGTCCGGATCGTCGCTCAATCAAAGTTAGTGTAAACAAATATTCATGAAGTTCTTAATTCGGGCTCGCCAAGGTTTCAAGTAATCAATCTTTAGTATAAAAGTGACACGAAGGGGCGAGACGGCCGTTAATATTTCGGGGTTGTTGTTTTAATCTGTAGTGTCATAGGAAATGTACAAGTTTCATCGGAGCAAAAGGGGTGAAGATAAGGATAATGGAGTGGCGCGGTTTCGTCACCCGTTGACGTTATATCTAAACTACCCCCGAGTTGAAAACTTTCACCCCTAGATGAACAATCCCTGTCTGATATTCATGCTCTGCCTACATGTGCTTTTAGCCTTTATATCATTTATTACGCTGCCCTAATTGACGGGGAAATCACAAACAATTTAAAGCCAAAAAATATGTTATCATGGTCCAGTTAATTCAGCTGATGAAATAAGTATTAAAGAATTACTGTACTTGATTTTTCTAAAACTGAATTCATTAACTGAGTCAGCGAAATGCATCAACAACAATATTATTTTGTATCTCAGTATTAGCAATTCCTACAGGTAGCTTTTTTAAATAGTAATATCTGTTTTGACAATGAAATAAGTTGTTTTTAAAATTTCTAATAAACGCTAAAAAAATTAACATTTTTTAGTGAATATGAATGATCATTAAGAATATCTCTTCAATATGAAGCATATTTTTTTATAAGTAATCGTTTTATTTTTCTCTAGTTTTTTATTGAAACATTTTCATATGTGAAAATATGTTCTCTTTGATAATGCAGATTTACTTTAACATATACCTAAATATGTGTCATTTATACAAACTTGACTTGAATCAACTGAGAATATTTTAGGGGTGGTGGAGTATCGCAAATACAAGCGAAAAAATATTTTTTTTATTATTTAAAATTTAAAAAATATTAACCACGTATTCACCACAAACAATACTGAATTCAAGATAGTGGCCCGAATTCGATTCCAAAAACATTATTAATCATTTTTAATTAATAATAAAAAATGTATATATATATTATATTTCTTAGTATTCATAAAAAACATGCAATTTAATTAAATAAAATATTTTATTATATACATCCACCCGAAATAAATACATAGATTCTTTAAATAAAATAAATAAGTCAATTGCTTCTAACATATAAATTAGTAGATATTAGTATATGAAGGCCCTGCAGGGGCTTTTATGTGAGCAGCCACATTAGTTTGAGGTATGGGATAACCAAACTCTCCTGATGAAGGTATCGAATATCCTCCGTAATTTTCCTCGCCATATTGTATCTTTTGTTCTGGTTCTTGACTTTGGTATTCATTGTTATGTGCAGATTGCCCATACAAAGGTTCATAGTGTTGAGATTCATGGGAAGCTGGTTTGTAAGTTTCAGCAGCATCATCATGAGCAGAAGAAGAGGGGTAGAGAAGATGTTTCAATTCTTCGCCGTAATCGGGAATCTCAGGCTTCTTGTAAGACAATTCGAATTTTTTGTAAGGAAGCTCTAGTTTCTTGTATGGGAATTCGGATAACTTATACGGCAGTTCAAGTTTCTTGTATGGGATTTCAATTTTTTTGTAAGGCAATTCCAACTTTTTGTACGGTATTTCCAGTTTGTATGGGAACTTCGGAAGGTGTATTTTTTCGTCATAATCTTCATCACTGTCGTGATCATCTTCGTACTTTTTAGCAGGAATTAATCCCATGAATGGTTTTTTCAAATACTCAGGCCAATCACCGACGATGCTTTCACTATCGTGAGTTTCAGCTTTGCGCATATTTAATTCGGGTTCCATTATTTTATCTAACATGCTTGAAATTTCATCCATCATTGAATCAGCAGATCTTTCATATCCGTGACCTTCTGGATATCCATAATCAGACTTGTGAGAATCGTAGATACCGTGTGGTTTATCGGACTCTTCATATTCAGGGTAGTACTTTTCGGAATATTCATGATGATCATACTTCTTATGTTTGTGGTGATGCTTATCGTATCCATAGTCGTCAAGCTTGCAACCTACATTTTCATCGGCTGATTTTCCTTCAGCAAACTCTTCCATATTCATGTGGTGATTGGTAGAATGTTGATTCATATTGTGAGACATTCCTTGCATTTCATGATGAGGTACTCTATCTTGTGATGATTCTGGAGCATTTCTATATTCATAATCTGAATAATCATCATAATATTTATCGTGCTTGTGTTTATGATGATCCTTTTCATGTCCATAGTAGTCATGTTTACATTCAACAGTATCTTCGGGTACTTGGTGTGGTAAAAGTGATCGCTGTTCCATTGAAGGCTCTTTCATTTGATCCACATTCCTATATTCATACTTTTCATCACCGTAGCCGCCCTCATCATAATCGTATTGGTCATGGTGTTTTTTGTGCTTATGTTTATCATATCCATAATCATCAAGCTTGCATCCAACAACATCTTCAACGTCTGTCTTATCTTGAATTGGAGAAACGGGGACATTCATGGGTACTTCTTGATCTGCACTACGGTAAACATCATATTCTTCTTCGTGGTAATCATGTTTATGTTTATGATGTTTGTCGTGCTTATCATAGCCATAATCATCATGCTTACAGCCGACCAAGTCCTCGTGTCCGCTTTGATTATTTTGGCCATCTAATACACTTGAGGGCATTTGCATTTGATGTTGGTGTTCTGCTTCTCTTCCATAGACGTAAACCGGTACGTAATAATCTTCTTGATTATCGTGATGGTTATGGTTTGATTCGTACTTTTCATCGTGTTTCTGGTGATGATCATCATATTTATCGTGGTGCTCTTCATCCTCATCACCATGACCATAGTCGTAGTCATGGGTTTCTTTGTGATGATGTTTATGGCCGTCATAATAATCGAGCTTACACCCAACAGTTTCCTCGCCTGTCGATGATTCAGACGATTGCTTTGGTTGGTTCTTAGGAGCTGGAAGTTCTTCGGTAATCTTGGTCAGATCCTTCAATTTTTGTATTTCTTTTTCCAATTCGAAATCAGCTTCTTTTAAAATATCTTCTTTGGATTTTAGTTTTGTCAAAATATCTTTTGCCTCTTCGTGGACGGGTTCACTCACTTCACGACCTTCAAACATCAGCGCCTCTTTTTCATTATCCAACCTCGGCAATTCAAGAGTAAATCTATTACCTTGGTCGAGAGGTCTTGCTTGAGTAGATGTAATAAAAATTACAAAAAGGAAGAAATTCATACCTAAAATAGAATAAAGAAAATATTAATAAAATATATCCGAAAATATTACTATTTTAACTCACCGTAAAGCAACATAATAAATATTCTGCTTACAGATAGTCACAATTAGTACCACTTTGGTCAATGGTTAAACTGACTCTGATTTGTATAAAAAAATTGAGCTGTATTTATATGGAAAATATTTGAATGTATGAGTGAATTTTTAAGGAAATCAAAATTAGAACATTCAATATTTCCGCAAACTTTGCGTCTTCTAAATGTGTTTTGATATAAAAATTCACAAAAACAACGAATTCCTAAAAAAATTGATGGTTCATTAGAAATGTTATACATTTTGCATTGAGGTCGATATGACTAATTTGTTGTACATTGAGTCATTTATATTAAAATAATAAAAATATATATATCACTTTAAATAACCTCATTTCTGTTGTCAAGTAGTAGCCTTTTTCTGAAAAATCAAAAATATAACAGATCTCGGTTTGTTCGGATAATGAATCTGGTTTTTGGCAAAGATATAGAGATGTAAAGCGAGAACGTTCATCATCCGCGACATTCATTATTATAAAGCCGTTTTGGGGCGAAATTTTCGTTAAAAACTCGAATAGATCTTCATTTGTAAGACTTGAGGACATACATTTAATACATGCGACAAAGACAAACTGACAAAAGAAATCTCCAACAAGAAAATAACGCAAAACTTTGTCCATTAACACGACCGTCTCTTTTTGAAGCGTCCAATGAGACAAAGCAAACCAGATTTAACGCAGTACATTCTCATATTCTTCACTTATTATTTATATTGCTACGCGGTAAACAAAACAACATTTTAATATTTGTTTTACTCCAAATATACATAAATAGTATTAAAATTGTGTAGACGTATGTACATTCTTTGGAAAAGTACTACAGTAATTTTATGTAGAGTGCTACGAAGATTACAACTTGCTCTTCATATTTTTGTACAAACAAAGAAAATTACAAATTTGACGTGCTTTTAGGCACTTTTGTTCTACTTACTGTCATCAATATTTGATCTTAAGATAACATTTTATTTTTACAGTCTTTAAAACATCTTTCATATTTTTACATAGAATCAGGAAAACTTAATTCAATTCTACATAAAAATAAGAGCCGTATTTAATAAAATAGTTTAATAAGAGTGAGTCGTACCAGATGGTGTATATACGAATAGACAAGATCATTGTAGTATCGTATTGTATACACATACGCACCGCACGCACACACTCTCATCACCCTATTATTAATTAATTGAATACTCAATTTGTATAATTTATATTTTAAAATTACTATATGGACACCAAAATGATGAATAAACCAAGTAACGGGTGGGGCAAAATTTCAGCTACTATTTTAATTATCCTCCATCTTGGTTATGTGACGTTTAGATTAGTTTCGCCCGAACCAATTGCATAATATGCTCCAATATTTTAGTGGTTATTAATTTAAGCCACAATATCGAGCATGAATGATGATAAAACTAAACAAAACTGGTCTAAACGTCATGAAATTAAAATAGTAACAGAACTTTAGAAGGTTAAATAAAATTCTAGCTTCATTTATGTATATGTATTTCCTGGTAATATTTATGATTGCCGAATATGTATTGGAATTTAGTGACTTGTGAAAAATAAATATTGAAATAATTGACTCTTTATAAAAAGTCATCAATTATGTGAGAATTGTTTAAACACATCCATCGTAGTTTTCACAACACTTAATTTCATTCATAAAATGCTGTTGTTGAAAAACCTTTCAACCATTTTATATCTAAGTAGGAAACAATTATAACATAACAGCTTTCAGACTGATGACATTTTTCCATTAAACGAATTGAAAACTAAAGGCGGTTTAGTAAAAAGTTGGCGTGCCCAGGTGCTATTATTATTAAAAAACACTACTTGTAAAAATGAAAACTCTTTCTCATAGACAATATTCTCGCATTTAATTCATTCACGTTATTCGAGTATATCTTACATTTTCTTACACGTGGCATTCGTGTGTTAAAGCTTCACGAAAAGTACATTTCGTCGGCAAATTAATGCGATAAAGCTGCTACTTTTTACAATTTGTATAATTTTCATACTCTGAATTATTTAATCCCTGACGCCAACGCTCATGTCTAAAAATTGTAATTGATATGACGTGACGTGAAGCGAGTGAAAGTGAATTATTTAATATACTAAGACAATGTACAGAATCAAAGTTACTTGAAGCACCTGAAATATTAAAAAAATATATATATTTATAAACAGATTTTAAATCGCCCATAATTTGCCTTGTGTATTGTTAAATGAAAATGAAACCACACAATACCGATTTTCGTCACGTGTAAGTCTGAATTATGGCTTTTTAAATATTATTAATACATCACAATGGGCTTTCGTCTCCCCATTTGGTTGTTTTGAAGGCAATTTTTCATGGGGTCATTGGTGAAAAAGTAATTCGTATATTCAGGCCGTACATCAACATGGCTTATAGATTAAAATCTCGCTGTATATATGTTTCGTGGTCGAAAATGTTAGCTTATGATTTATGTCCCAATGCTAATAACTAAATGTACAAATCACGTCCTACACATAAAACAAACTGTATTCACGATTCAAATGATACATCATTTTATATGCGTTAGTCTCTTTAAATTGTTTTATTGAAATTAGTGGTGAAGTTCAAATAGTTTGACTTTGGAATCTAAATCCGCCGATAATGAAAATACTACTTCCAACAATGAAAACTAAGTAACTATCTTACTACATTATAACTTTATTTGACATCAAGCAAATAATCGATTAGTAAGGAAATTTTGCGATAAATGTTAAAAAAAGCTCGTCCACTGGTTACTTTCGAAGCTAAATTTGAATTGTTATTTTTCATTAGTTATCAGTTTGATATTGTTTAAATTTGTCTTGAATAAAGTTTAATATGCTTATCTTATTCATAAAATAGCTGAATGATCCTTAATAATAAAATTATCTATTTATTTTATATTTCGGGTTTAACTGATATATTATCAGGCCATACAACTGGATATATAAATCAACATGTCCGACCAAGCAGATGAGCAGAGGATTGACAGAGGAAAACTAATTGTCTTATTCAGACTCGTCTACTTGGTCCACCATCTTGATATTTTTACATCCAGTTAGATAGACTCCTAATATATCGGTGGAATCGGTTTAACACTATTATGAATTTAAAAAAATAATAAAAAAAATCATTAAAGCAATGATTTATTTATTAGAGCTTTTGGGATGGCTGTATTTTTATATTTAAATAAATGGCTAAATTTTTTTAATTTAATAAGATGTGTATAAGTTATTTATAAAACTGTTGATAGTGTTGACTTCTGGGTGGAATTCCATAATTTAAAGGTAATTTCTTCACACAAAACAAATAAGTTATACCTAGAAAAGCCGCCTATACAGGGTGGACTTGAAATAACTGAGAATATTTTAGGGGGTGGTTTGTAATAATAATCGAAAAATAAATTAAACATATTTTTTATTAATTAATATTAAAAAATAATCAATAATATTAATAACGTATAACAGACACAATTTACACGTAACAGTCACTACTGAGTACTTCAAAAAAAACAGTTGATTCCAAGATGGTGGATTCTAAATTCCATTCCAAATTCCAAAAGCATTATATTTATTATTGATTATTTACAACCCCCAAAATATTCTCAGTTATTTCAAGTCTACCCTGTATAATGCGATTTTTCATTTTTTCCGTTAACAAGCTCTAGTTGAAGAAAGCATCACTGAAATTTGGTCAATGTGGTAACAAACCAGAAAAACTGAATATGAGATTCACAAATGCCGGATTTCAATCAAGTTAGGACAGTTGTATTAATTATGAAAAATCTCTTGATAAGTTTGTGTATGGCGCGAATAGTGGCACATTCGCCAACAAATCCTAGTGAGATGTTCATGAAGAATTAATAATTCACAAAGTTGTTTGTGTGATGGTAGTTAGCGAATTCTGTGTCAGAGATACACGGCAAGTATGAACACTTTGTACCATTTCACCTTTGTCATGGTAATAAGAGGAGAAGCTGGTTGTTCTTAGTTTACAGCCTTCCACGTGGACGAGCTCGTTGTATGCAAAGTCGGCCGTAAAACCAGAAGACACGTGTCGACACGTGCTACCCTCGTAACAACCAGCTATTTGTGTGTGTGTGTGTTTTTTTTCATCCCCGTGAAATATTTTTCAAGTCCACATTCTTTTCAATAAAACGGGAAAACTTACAAAATGTCACACTTGTCTCCTTCGTAAACGTACCAACCCAACTGCGTACTGAGCTCAACGTTTTATTTCATCACGTCTCTAACATTTTTACCGCTAAATTGTAGAATTTCTAGTTTTGGAGCTCTATGCTTTTCATTATTATAAAAACTTTTTAACAAAATAACTATTCAATTATAATTGAACTAAATAACATGAAGCCTAGTAGGAAATCCTCAGACAAAATTAAATGTATCATTTACAGTACAACTCTCATTTCATTATTAAATTATGAAGTTTAACCAATGGTGAAATATCATATTTGTTGAAATTCATTCAATTAAACACAAATCATCAAACTATCATGTCACATTATTTTATATTAACATTATAATAATCTGCTCATTTTTGATTCTCTGGATTTTATTAGATAGAAATACTATTTTTTTTATTTTTAGTCTATAAAAATAACAAATTAAATTTTTGAATGAACATTAACCCTCTGAATAGGCTGCTTCGCAACGAATTTGCGCACCTCGTTGAACTCTTTTCCATAAATTCTGCTACCTTCCTTAGGAGCGACCTTTTATATAATACCAAATAAATGATTGTTTCTTACACCTTACTTTATTTTATATACCTTATATTTACACATACATTTTTTATAATACTATTATTTATTTTTATATATATACTTTTCATTTTTGTTTCAAACCTTTTTTATTATTATTATTATTTTTGTCTTGTCTCTGAAAAAGGTCTTATGAGCGTTTATATGCAAATAAATAAATCAATATAAGAAAAACAAAGTACAAAAATTAGTAATACTATATATTTTAATGAATATTTATATTTTTGTTAGTATTTATCTCCGCAGTGGTTACATCGCCAAGCTATAATAAGACCAAAATACTATTGCTTTTAAAATAAGCTGTACTGGTTTTTATGATAACTGTTTACATTACGAAAAAAAATAGATAGACTTCCTTATCTCTGTTTACTACGGAAATTGAGATTGGCACCAATATTATATATAAATATACAACCTTATGCATGTTATATTTAGGTGTAGTGCTTATATCGATCAAAGAACCACAATGTAGTGGCGAAGAAACCCACGTCACTTTTTCAGTAAAGTTGTGTAGCTGTAATCTGACATAATCTAACGGGTCGTGAAAGAGGAATTTCATTTATAGTTTGGCGACTACGGGTCACGCAAATCTCAAATTTAAACCTGATCTGAAGATAATTGTTGTATGGGAAAGAGAAGAATATAGTCGGGTCTTAGAATACCTGTCATCTTGTCATATGAAATTCAAGGAAAACACCACTCAAATATTTGAACAACACTGATCCTCTTATTCTCGAGCTTTGTAAAATAAACCCTTGTTAAATACAAAGAACACTGCTATCATTCATTGTGTACGATGTGCAATTCCTACAGTATTGAATTTCAACGTGTTTTGAATTTGATATATTATTCCACAATTTTGTATTGGCATTTGGTTATAAATGATTCAACCGAACTTCATCATCAATACGTAAAAATACAAGGCGGATAATCAGTTTAAAAAGGGTGGTGTTCTGTATATCGTAATCGTAATTAATTCCGATAAAATTAAGAGCATTGTCATTAAAAATATTATAAAAGTTTGCTTGCCATTAACTAGTAAATATTTTTTATAATTATACAATTTCTTTATTTAATTTACTTTACATACAGTGTTTATACATTATGATTAGATGTTACAATATTTAGTTTAAAGACTATGTCTTTTAATTATTTTGATAAGGTTTACAATCAATTGGTAATTAAAATTTATTGGAAAAAAATACAAAAACCCACTTGTAGAACTACTAAAATATATGTACATTATTAAAAATATTAATCATAATATAATAAAATGTACAAATATAAAGCTACTTATAAATTTAAATATTAAACTACCTAGGGAAAAATATTTTTGAATAAATAAATAAACCAGTCAACTTCAAAAGTATTTATTTTTTTAAGTTAAAATGCAATTTTAAGCTTCTTTTATTATTATACATTTATTTTGTTTGTCATTTTTAATACTTAGTTAATTTAACTACTATACAAAAATTGTTGGTGAACATAAATGTTCATTTTTTTTAATAAATTTATGTGGATTTTTTTGCTTGGTGAATATTATTATGTATATTAAATAGAAATGACATTTTATGTTTGTAAATATACATGATTAGTATAATAATTATTATTCTATACATTCAAAGTTAACATAGATACATTGTATATTATTGGGTTCTTAGCATGTTGTACCTTTAATGACTCCAACCACTCTAAAATACTATCTAAATAAAACCCGGTAATGTTTTTCGCATAAAATTATAAAACAACAAAGTCACATGCTTAAAAGCATTCTCAAATCAAATTGTATTTGCTGTATTATTTTCAGATTTGATGACGGTGATTTTATTACAATTTTACATTCTCATTGCTGATGTATTCGTCCAAATATTTATCTTTACGTCATTACTTCATCGTCAAGACGCGGATGTTTGAAAAACACACCAGTTGAGAGTGGATTTTTTCAGTGCTATGAAGAAATTGCGTTGAAATATTCTATGGAAGTAAGTTGCTGTTGTATAAACTTGGAAATACACCATAGAGATTGTTGTTCCCCCGTAATGTATAAAACTAGGTCGGCAAACTTTTCACTACCCATGCACGTTCATATTGTAAGCCCTTCTTAGAAATATGTACTTGTATTTTTATATAATATTTTTAATAAAAATAAAAATAAATGTGTAAAGCAAGCGAGAGTAATATTCAGTATGGCGGGTGTTGAAACTTTTCACGCGCCGGACGTAAATATTAATTTCCTTTTGATTAAACCTCTCCACTGTACTTACGCATATAAAACCTTTCTCTTTAAACATTTACCTTTAAAGTTCAAGCTTTTGTATACGTTATTTATATATCGTTGAAAATAATTGCACTGGCTGGTACGATTTAATTTACATTACGATTATACTGAATTGGTTGTATTACATGCAACTCCTAGTTAGTAAATGTAGTCTCTAAAACATAATATATCATGAAAACTAATTAATTCAATGCATATTATAACAAATATAATAGCTCAAGGTATATAAAGCTACGTGGTTACAAATAAAATTAATGTTCGTTTCGATATAGGTTTACTCTGATTTCCTGAATTATAATGTTAAAACTGGGGCGATTATTAAATCGGTGTCACGTGTGACTAGTAATAGTTAAGATAACCGTTATAAAAACATGTTTTTGTATCTATATATTCTAAAAAAGCCCCATGAGATAAATGTATGTATATAAAAATACCTCAGTATTTTTTTCTTTCAGTTGTAAATTTTTGATAGATTCCTTTATATCCCAATTCCTATATTTTGATATAAAAACTCACTCAGTACCTAAACAGAATGGACTTCAGTGAGAATATTTTATTGAAAGATAAAATACTCTCACTGGAAATAAAATTCGGCTTAATTATATTTATTAAGTTTATTTGAATTAATCAGTTAGATTATCCACCAAGCGAGAAATTTAAAAAATGATTTTTTTTCCAAAAATTAATTTATTTTATACATTATATTGTTTTATAATATTTTTTTTTGATTTAATATAATTTTTGATACATTATAATTAGATGTTACAATAATAAATTTTATAGACGAGGCCTTCTATTTATTTAAATACGGAGTAGAAATAATTGGTAATAAAAATAATTAATAAGCCATAACATAATTTATGGAAAAAAATACAAAAACCCACTTATAAACCCACTTAATAAGAATTAATAGTTTCGTGACGATTTACATGGAAAGATGAAAATTCATAGAGTCGAGTCGTCTTTGATCTTCAATTATTAGATAAAATTAGATTGCCTTAAATTTATTAAATTTTTAATCATACTTAATATTATATATTAGCTTTAAGTACATTTTTTTGAGAATAAATCATCTCGTACAAATTGGGTTGTGCAGTTTTCCCTGGAGACCAATTTTATATAGTATCTTGGTAGTGAAGGATATGTAAATTAGTTACAACTAGCAGCAGTAGTAATAGTTGTAGTTAGTACATTGTATATCCGTGTCTTGATGCAATTAATTAGAGGCTTTGCTACCTGTGGAAATGTATAAAAATGTAGTTTGCTCCACGTTAATGCTTCATTACCATACTTTCTATATTACTGTGTCGTTTGTTGGACGTATAGAACAAACAGATGTAATAAACATTTAATTTAATATGTAAATACAATCATTTCAACTATTGGATAGTCATATAAAAATTCTATAATGCTAAATATCTTATTATTTAATATAAATATATATATATATATATTTATATATATATATATTTATATAGAGATATATATTTATGTATATATATATATATATATATGTGTGTGTTAAAAAACAAAATTAAACTAACTATTCCAAATTTGTAAAATATGATAAATGATAACAAAATTTCGATGGATCGTTTCAATTAAAACTTATTATGATATCCTTGTGTGTAATCTCAATACTAAAAACATACCTAATATTATTTTATTATATTCTTGATACAATTTATCTAAACTTGCAAAAAAAAAATATTATTTGGGCATTTTAATAATTTTATATTTAATTAAAACAAAAATAAACTTCATATATCATCAATCAATATAACTTTTAATTAATGTAATATATCCAATTCCTAATAAATCCGCTTTAAGATGTTTATTTGCAGTAACAATGTTTCTGGATATTATTCAAAATATATTGAGATTTTCAATTGATTTATCAAATTTCAACATCAATATTCAAGATAGGTAATACTTATTTCAAAATTAAAATGTCACATTAAATGAGTGAATCTCTTAATTTAAACATATATTTTTTAATCGGTTTATTACACCTGCAATGGGTAGAGAAGTGCACATGCAACTTATAAAATAATGAACTACAAATAATGCAGTTGATTTGAATAAAGACGTTTTTGCATATCCGTTATGTTAAATTTATATCATGGCTTCATTTTTTACAAATCCAAAAACTTCCTTTTCGTGGCTCGCAATGAAAAACAGACCGGCTTAGGGATATTTTGCTCTCTTCTTCCGAATGAAAAACCTTCCTCTTAATTATGCCACATAAATCTGAGAAAACAATTAATCTGCATTTCTTTTTGATTTTTCCACGGCTTAACTGCTTCGCGCTGTTGTTCGTTTTAGACAAATTGCTGATGAATTAATTCATTATTTATTATTTGCTGGTTTCAAAGCTCTAATCAATACCTATTTTAAATAATCACATTCTGTTATTTTTTTATAAGAAATCATGACTCATAACAAAAATCTTTGCCCGGCTGACACATTCATTAATTAGTCTAGACATATTTTTTATGAGGCAGAAGCAATTTAACAAATTTTCGAAAATTCTGCAGATTCCTTAGAAAAGAAGTTTTATTATTTCCGTATTATATGATGAGTTTTTCATTAATCAGAGTCTATTTAAAATAATGTATTTGTCATTTTATTGATATTTTTACTGAATGGATTAATTTTATGTTTTTACCGTTTTTTACCGATACCAAAAAAATTTTTTATTGCTTCTGTAATATATTTAAATTTACGTTTCAATTTGTGTATTTTCGAATTAAAACCAATCTTAATCAAGGAATAAAGACTGAGTCAATAAAAAATCGATTCAATCGTTTATTAAGATGTCGGGAAAAATATTTATAATATCCTCATTGGTCGCCTCGACCCAGGTTTACTCTGATTTCCTGGATTAAAATGCTGTGGAGATTATTAAGTCAGGCAGAACAGCTCTGTCAGTTTAGAGGAAACAATATTTTTAGCCCATCTTATACTTATCCAGTCATATATTTATAAAAACCGTTATAATAGTTCAAATTCTAAATGGGTCTAATGAATCTTGAATGAGTCTTATTAATATAATTTAAGCGATTTTATTTATAAATGGAGCAGGAAATTGAAACGAATGGTATTTTCTTATAAAGAAAACCTCAGTTCATGATAAGATAATTGTATTATATAAGAATCAAGCTCCGGTGATTCTTTTATGGGCGATCCACAATGTACTTAATATTATGATGGACTTTACTGGCAAGCAAACAAATTATTACAATACAACGAGCACGACACAAAAGAGTAGTAAAAATTACTGAGTATCGTATTTGTGATATTTTGGCGTATGTGTTCCCATAGATATGAGACAACTAACCATATTGGCCACGGTCCAAGTCGTGTGGAATTTCAAAGCACCATAAAAAATACACGAGAGAGTCGAAACCGAATTAAATATTGTAGTGAATGTTATTAGGCTGTGTTTTACATTAGCTAAAGCCTTCGCCACCGCAACCCCATACCCGTGAATTATTACATTTGATTAACAAACGACCGTCAGTGAACCAAAGCCATTTACAGCCGCTACTTGCTTTGTTTGTCTATATTATTCTTCTATATTTTACATATACAATCATATAAAAAAATATATACATACATACTCAAAACGAGTTACTTATATCGATAAAAAAAATGTGAAAAAATTACTCCCTTAAATGAGTGACATTTCGTATAAAGAAAGAGGGAGCTTAACAATCCCTGCACGGAGACATAAAAGAAAATAATTAAAGGTAGAAATGAAGCGTAAAATCATTGAAAAGTGAAAACGAGGTGTGAAAACGTTTTAGCGGATTTTTTTTCATATAAGCTCAAGGATTTTGGAAGATATTATTCTCGTTATGAGACATGGTTATGTAATTGTCATTGTTATTTTAATAAAAAAAATAACAACATTTTTATATGATTTGATTGTATAGTTCATTTACTTAATATGTAGAGTAAATGTCAAGGTTTAGCAACCGTTAGTGATATCGTGGTATTATTGTTTTAGTATTAGCTAGTGAACAATTACTATAATATTTATATATTAATTTCATATTAAAACTATCTTCATATAAAAATAAATACAAACATTAAAATGGTTATTTATCACAAAAAATGTCACACTTTACAAATATACATTTTGCCATTAAAATACCATTTATCAACACTTTAAACGCTTTGCATATAAATAGATTTCTACATATTAACATTCTTAATACGAACAGAGTTTTTTCGCATTTAATAATATATTACCAAAATGGGATTTTTAAAGTGTC
>JAGTTH010001639.1:0-29595 GCA_022606485.1 Agraylea sexmaculata
TCTCGTACTGTTTATCTGTCACTTATCGATCTTTCTTATAACATTAAACTGTACTTCATTCAATCTAATAAAGTGCGTCATTAAAAGTTGCTTCATATATTAAAGTACAAATAATATTCAGTATATATATATAAAAAAAAAGATTAATTCGAATGTTTTTGTAAGAAAATTTTTGTTGAATTTCATAGACAACAGTGTTGCAGGTGGCCACACCCCGCGTATGTGTGAAGTATATGTATAATATGCGCATTTGGTAGTGCCGGATATATGAAAACAATACGCATGACACTAATATGATTAAGTGCGTCATTAAAAAATGCTTGATATATTCAACGAAAAATTATATGTCACTATCAGTTGTATTCAGTAAAATGCATAAATGATAGTTGTCACTCTTACTTGATTAAATCGTCTGTCGAAATGCCGAATTCCAGCTGTCATTGTCAGTCTGAAAGCCTTGGTTTTGACAGCTGGAATAATCGAATTTAATAGTAACAGCTGTTAAAACCAAGTAATCCAGCTGTCAGACTGACAGTGACAGCTGTCAAACTCAAGTAATCCTGCTGTCAGACAGACGGTGACAGCTAAATTTTGCCATTTTGACAGATGATTTAATCAAGTAAGATTGAAAGCTATCATGTATGCGTTTA
Source organism: Agraylea sexmaculata (assembly GCA_022606485.1). Lineage (NCBI taxonomy): Eukaryota > Metazoa > Arthropoda > Insecta > Trichoptera > Hydroptilidae > Agraylea > Agraylea sexmaculata. Next base: position 651 of record JAGTTH010001639.1, read on the forward strand.
ACTGAATATTACTGTATGTAAACAATTTACATGATTACAGTATTGCAGTTAGTCTGGGGATAATTTTTAATACATTTCAGTAATTTGGTATAAGTCTAATAAAATAAATTCCACCAAGCAAGTGTCGTAATAATATATTTTGTAACATTCGGTACGAGTAAAGAATAATATGGAAAAGAGCCGCAGGTAAAAGTAGCGGCAGTCTTCCCCCATTTTTCTATATTTATACGAAAACACATTCCTATATGAAATTTACCCACATCTAGGGTCGATAGTAAAATTTTATTATTCCTACTTATTTTTTCCCCTTTTGGAACCGAGAGTTGAGGTGAAGTCTCCACGTATGTATGAAACGAGGAAATTCAAATAAAATATTCAATTAAAATATATATATATATATATATATATATATATATATATATATATTTTTATTAATGAACCTATGAAAAATGTTTTCTTTAGTAAAGTTTTTTGATATACCACAAGGAGATGTATGTATGTATGTATATAAAAATATCCTAAAGTCATCCCTTATAAAACATACAACCCGTAAGATTTTCGTCACGGATCATTTGCATATAAACCAGGGGTAAAATAATCCTTCAAAGTACACCGTCTTATAAAATATTTAATAAATATGAAAATATGTTTTATTTGGCATTAGTTATAATATGAAGGAATAACGGTTGACATCATGACACTCTGTCCAATGTATCCAACTTTGCTTGTTGTATGCAATAAAATATTGAGAATTTGCCAAATTGATGATTTATAATTAAGTATTCAACAGAAACAACAGCATTAAATGTAATAAATTATTATTTCATTGGGCTTATTCTGTGAGTTCGCTTTCTAAATTAAATTCTCATAAAGTTCGGAGAAGCAATAAAGTGTATTTATTAAGATGGAATTACAATTAGGTCGTTCTTGCACATAATTTATTGATGTTAAAATTAAAACTGATTGTATGCATTTGTTAACCTAATATGATTATTTGTTACCATTCTTTATTGTATTATTATTTATAAATTCATCTTAAATTATTATATCATACTGCAGTACCACTAGAGCATTAAGAGAGATCCCAATTCACACTAATGATAATGCAGCACTTGTTAGTTGGTACATGAAACAGAAAAAAAGGAATATAAGTATTAAAAATATGAAAGATAAAAAAACATTAATGTAATTTAAATATTTTATAACGTCATTATTATTAGTATTACAATTTGTTTACCAAATAGTATTAATTTTATATGAAAAATAAATTTGTTAATATATCTATTTATATATAAAAATATACTCTTATTAATAAACGTAATTTTAATGTAATATTCTATCTTACATAATAAATATTGTATGTAATAAGCTTAAATATTGTAAAGTAATAAGTGTGAAAAAAAACCACATTGTAAAAATAATTAATTTTAAGGTATTAGATACTCGAAAAAGTTTTATTTCAATTAAAATATAATTTTTATATGGAAGTTTTTATTGCTATACTTATCAATTCGCCAATACCAATACCAGTTTCGCTAAAAATATTAACTATTTTTTCCAAATCCTTCAGTCATTTTGATGTATCAAAAAATTATTTCACTAAGCCATGATTTTTATTTTTATTTATTTCTCATTATTTTTTGACCACGATGCACTAGTATATAATAAAGTATGACAGTTGGGTGTGATGGGACAACATCCCTTTCTTATTCATATTGTCATCCATATTACACTTTTATTATATAAAAAATACAAGATTGAGACTTTGAAGAATACAAATAATTTATTATCTAAATCAAAAACGAAAACATCGTCTTTAATTCAAACAATCTAATTATTTGTAAAGCAGTGGCCTGATTTATACAATATAATATTTAAGCACTAACGTTGACCACAATTTCATTGAAATTAAGCAAATGTGACTCGATTGTATGAACGATCGATATTCTGCATAGAAATTATAAATCTATGTGAAATTTCGGCGGTTCGCGCTTAGGTTTAAATTATAATTCATCGCTCAAGTCATTTATTTTTAAATTGATTCAATCGGTTATTACGCCTGGAAGATCGGGAATAATATTAATAAAATCCCGATCGATCATCTTGATCCAAATTTAGTCTGATTTCCTGGATTGTAAGGTAAATACTGATTATTAAGTCAACTGAACTATGTAACTAGTAATAGTTCAGATCAAAGAAAGACAATTAACACGTTGTTGTGTATAAAAACCCTTTCTAAGCTCCTCGGGGCGTAAAAAAATAATGTTATAGTAACAAAAAATGCCCAGCCTTAGATATATGTATGTATAGGTATTATGAAATAATTTTTATAAATTATAGTTTGTTCGTTAAAGACATGACTTAATGCGGTCACCTATCCAAGTCAAGTTCCACATTTTTAATATAGAAAGTGCCAAAAGGGGGATTATAGAGGATGCAGCCGTAGTAGTGGTTGACGTTTGGTTGCTGAGATATGGTTGGACATATTGCGGCCACCACGTCTGAACATTCCACTCTAGTTTTGGCTGAATATGGGATACTATAACTATATTTTAGAGTATTGTTATAGTAGTGTTCCTGTGCGGAATTATGGTGAATTGTGCACCTGCTGAACGCGTAGTTAATCAGGCCAACTGAGCCGTACATATTTGACGCTCTTATTGCTTTTACTGTCGATTGAAACACTATCATACATGCTCTTATTCAATAATAACCCAATTGTATGACATTAAAAGAATTTGACGTACACTCGTAATTGAGTGACTTAATCAATCAATAATAACCAAATAATGGGATTGATTCCAGTTCTATAAAAATATACATATGCAGAGAGTAATTGAGTTTCGTCTTAGGCGGAACATCTATGGTGGTGCCTCAATAATTAATTTATTTATAAACGCTTCGAGTGACTTTTTTAGAAGGTTTAATACAATTTTTTTTTTAACACACCAACTTGTTAATTCATTGTCTGTCTGTGATTTAACTATCAATAGTTACACAGGTAACCGACTTAATAATAATCGAATCAGTATTTACACTCGCAATTTAGTGATTTTTATAATCAACGAAAATTAATATACTCCAAGATGAAATAATAAACAAACAATGGGACAGATTCCAGTTCTATAAAAAATAGAGATATGCAGAAAGAGAGTAATTGAATTTCGCATAAGATGGAACATCTATGGTGATACCTCAATAATTATTTAATTTATAAACGCTTCGAGTCTCTTTTTTAGAAGGTTCAACAATACAATTTTTTTTAAACACAACAACGTGTTAATTCATTGTCTGTCTGTGATTTAATTATAAATAGTTACACAGGTCACCGACTTAACGATAACGGGAAAGAATTAAGAATTCCCAAATCCAGTTTTTTTATTGATATACGGCCCGAGGAGCTTTTTGGGAAGTTTGGTTATAAGGCACAACAATGTTTTAATTAATTGTCTGTCGGTAAACTTAACTATTACTAGTTACACAGGTCACCGACTTAATAATCAGTATTTACCTTACAATACAGGGAATCAGAGTAAACCTGGATCAAGACGATCGATCGGGATTTTATTAATATTATTCTCGGTCTCCTATACGCCAATCAAAAACTTTTTTATATGAGCGACCATAGTTTTAATAAATAATTGTTTTTTTTTTATGTGTACTTTATGATAATTGTTTGTGAGTGTATTGATTAATAAATACAGATGGCTTTTTGTCATTGTATTAGTGCAATTTTGATCACTGTTTGAATGTGTGCATGTTTATATTTATACGCATTAATTCACTCACAAACATTCACGAATATACTAACATACACTATATATTATATCAAAAATATTATTATTAATAAAAAATCTTTAATCAATGGCTAGCTTAAGGCTACTGTACTCTTTGTTATGTTCATATCATAATATTGCTTCTAAATTGTAAACATTTAAGTTAAGCAGGCATAAGTTCTTCTATTAACCATTTTGGGTTTAAACATTATTTGTCTTATTCCTTGTATATATCTCATATTATATCACAAGCATTGTTCTATTTTTCAGTGTAAAAGCTTCCTAAAGTAACAAATACCAGATCCAGCACGGATTGATTGCGTTGTTGGACTGATAAAGTTGGACGTGATTAACTGTGGAGTTTGTCAAAGACCTAAAAACCGCCATTAACTACACAAAGAGACATTTCAGAGGGATTAAACTTAGCTTATGAAAAATATAATCTGAATCGAATAAATCAACGGGCAATGTGCAATGCCTGAAACCTGATTAAAATTGTGATTTTCCAACCTATTGAAGCAAAAATATTTATTTGAAATAAGTTTTCACCGTACACGAATTGGATTTTCTCGGAAAACACTCTATTGTATCTAAAAATCAATTTGGTATTGCATTTAAAGGCAAATTTGCAGACGCCTACGGATTTCAAATTTTACATTTTAGAAAAAGAGGCTTTCCCAGGTGAAGATTGGGAAATTTCATTTGAAAAGGCGAAAATTTATATATTCATATGAAAAGTTACAAATCAAATTTGTTACATAAAAATGAAAATCCACATTTGGATTATTCTTTTATAAATAAATAAAACTAAAATGTATTTACTTTCCATAAACCAAAATTCAACAGGTAATATGGACATTAAATAGTCTATTATCATTTTTTCAAATAGAAATTAAACATATATTTTAAGAGAGATCAATATAAACCAGAGGAACACTATACCAAAGGGTTATTTTATTGAATTTTTAATATTGTTATATTAAAGTCAATGTGCCGATGGCAACATTATCACAAAATTAAAATCAAGGGGAAAAGTCCAGAATAAATCTCCTTGGTTATGTGACGTTTAGATCAGTTGAGTCACTATTTTTTTTATATATTTACAGTCAAAGTTTTATGTGATTGGCTGGGGTGAAAATTATCTAAACATTACATAACCAGGATGGCGCGCAATCAAAACCCTACAAATTATTAGAGTTTCGTATGCATTTATTTTTAATATCATTGGCTGGATCGTTTTCAAGATTATAAGGCTAAAAGGGATAGAACCTGACCACGGAGAATATGAGAGAGCTTATGCAATGAGCTACCGAATTTATAGTTTCTTAGTAAGGAGAAACGAGAATGATAAAACCAGAAATGCAATGAACTATTTCATAAAAAACTCATATACTTTATTGATTTATTAATGTTATATACAATATGACTAATTAAAACTTCACTCAGAGATTTAATTTATAAAGAAAAGGAAGATTTAAATCTTCGATTTTACTTTCTCAATTCAAAACAACACCAGTACTGTTTTATTGTTTTAATTAAGCACGTCCATTGAAGTTTTAGTGTAGAAATAACAATGGCAAAATGGCAAAAGTGTGAAGTTCCATAAACAATGTATTCTCTCGTGCAAAGTTTCAATGGAGCCTTTTCAAGCTGATTGAGAATATACTGGAGTTTCGGGGACGGGGACTTTAATTCGATTAAATTCATACATTTACAATTTGGGAAACTCCATTAGTGCAATTGGAATGGAAAAATGTGTATGCACTTTTTTAATGCCCGTATTCATTTGAGACCTTTGGCGCCGTACTCGCTCCAAGTTTTTTGAATCATATTAAATTATGCATTTTTATGAATTTATTTGTCTACGTATATTTTTTCATAGTGTAGTGGATGGTCTGGTCGTTTGTGGACATAAAATGACCACTTAAAACTTTTATCAACACTTCTCATTAAGCTTTCTCCTCACTTCTTTTTCCGGATACTCACTTCAATGATATGTTCTCCAAAAGTTCATCGTTGAAACTACGAATCTTTTTCACCATTCAACGCCTTCGCTCTTTAAATCGCCTCTAACAAGATGGATTTCTTTCCAAACAATAAATAAATAATAATTATACAGTTTGAATATCGACTGCTCCAGCGTATAATATCGTAAGTGCTAAAAATCTGTGTGCTCTTAAGTTTTTATGGAACTGAACCACATATTCATGTAACACTGCCTGTCACATGTCACTCGGTTAAATAATTATTTATAAAATACAACAATTTACGATTAAATACCTTCTATTAACAGAGACATGAAGTGTGTTATAGATAATGGAATGTACATTAGTTGCCGGTCAAATAGGACTATTTTTCTATTTCGAAAAACTTAATAGGTTAAATAATGATTGAAAAGCAACATTTTTTGAAGATTCATACAAATAGTAAACATACGGACGGCAAACGAATTTGCTATGAAGCTGTACCACATGTCATACATATTAAGGACTATTATCGCATATCTTCAATAATCAACAAATATAAATCCAATCCCATTATCAGACATTCTATTCGATTTTGAATATGTGGCTCAGTTCCATAAAGACTTAGAGCACATAGAATTTTTTTGCACTTACAATATTATACGTTGGAGCAGTCGATATATACACGGAATAAATATTGTCGCCACTTATAGGTGATCCTTATTGAAAACCATTTTTTAAAAATTAGGACTGCATACAGTTTAAATCCCCTTTAAAGTATTCCTAATATATATTAGTAAAATTAATTTGTGTAGATTACTTGATGGAATTCCATAAATAAGTCTCTGAAGATGACTACACAATATTATTCAATTAACTCTCATTTGGACAGACTTATACAGGATGGAGGTTCCTACTGAGTGCTTTACAGAAACAGCTGATTCCAAGATGATGGCCTAAATTTGATTTCAAAAGCACTATGAATATTTATATATATTTTTCTAATTCTTTAATATATTTTCTCACTCATTATTGCGATACCCTACTATCCTCTAAATTATTCTCAGTTAGTTCAAATTCACACCGAATTTGATTTGATTGAATTGATTTTTATTATTGATGTGGTTCCATACAAAGAATTTTAATACATTAAGAAATATTTTTCTTTTCTCAAGCTGGAAAGATAACACATGCCTTTTATTTATTATGTATGTAAAGAGTGATGTGAATAAAAAAATGAAGGATTTTTTGTTCATAAGAAACTGCAAGAAATCACTTCAGAAGTGCGACTAGTTCAATTTTGAAGAACTTTCTTCGACATAATTAAAAAAAAAAATTATGTTCGATATGCAATTTTTAAGTGTGATTTCCCTTTGTTCTGTGTGAAATTGTTTTTGTATAGAAAATGCATGAATGAAGTGAATAAATTCAATATGATTTAAATGGGGGTGGATAAATATTAAAATAATTTTACAGACTGAGTGTAATTAAAGCATTGGTTGTCGTTATTTCGGATTATATTTTTAAGACGATGAAAAAATTATTAGTGGAAAGAAATATGATTGCTACTAACTTGTGACTAAAACTGCTAATTTAGTCAATAAATTTATTAAAAAAGTGATGAAATGAATTTAGAGCGTATAGATATGAGACCTTTAAGTCATAAGTCGATTCTCATTTAAAAAAAGTGATTAGAAAAGATTAAAATTAATGATCCGGTTAGTGTTTTTGCTCATGAGGAATGCAGTATCCGGGACTCGACCTGATGCCCCATCGCCTAATGAAATGGAACAAATGGGAGATTTATCTCGGCTTTTTTACATCCATTAGCGCTTATTCTACACCATTATACTATTCTCTTCACTATGGTTGTTTTCTACGTAAAAAAATATTGTTATGTTTGTATGGATTTATAATATGGAAATAGCTACAAATGAAAATCACATGGAGGGGCAATAAATTCATGAAAAAAAATATATTTATTTAATAGCACTCTATATAATTATATAAAAAGAAGAGCTCGATTCCCAAAAATAACGGTATGCAAATATAAATAAAAGATATTAAAGCCTGTCTAGCGTCCGTAATGAGTTTTCTTTCTCATACATCAAACAAATGTGACATTTTCAATGCTTCAGAAACGTTTTCGTATTAATGTGATATATTATTCATTCTCTTCTGTAAGATAGCTCGCGTATTTTAAATATTGTTAATCTTTTACAATTTGCGATAAACAGTCCTTTGAAGCCGTAGAGAAAGGAGGAGATTTAATTATGTGATAGAAGAACGGCCGTTTATGTGAAATATATCATACAATATAACGACTCTTTTATAATTCTTCTTTCATATCAAAAATTTGTATGAAAACATGTCAACGTTTGTTGTATGTGAACCCACAGGAAGGATTGCTTTGATCATACAAAAAATATATTATAATTTCAAACACCCTATAAAAATAATATACAATTTCTTCTCTTCTCTCTTTGAACATTTTATTAGAAAAGCTAATTAAAATTGAAATTTTAATGAATTCGATGTTATTATTGAAATCGATGCCGCTTGTTTCTAAATACACGTTCTGATATGCTTTAATCTTTGTTTCTTATGTTTGTAGAGCAAATGCTATGTGAATAGAGATATATCGTTATCATGTGTCCTTGTTTAAAATTTGAAATTTGCTCTACAAAAATAAGAAACAAAAACCAATCGAGCAATCCAGATATATATATATAATATTGTGAAAGAATAATCTGTTGATTCTCCAGTTAAATGGGTTAGTTAATAGACAAGATGTGGGTTCGAGTCATATTTAATAAATTATTTTAGGGGGTGATCGCAAAAATAAATGAAAAAAAACCAATATTTTCAGATTCTTTTATAAATATTAATAAAAATATATTTTTACGATTCCTAAAGTATGTATTATTTATCACACAATACACACGCGATAGTCACTACTGCGTACTTCACAGAAATAGTTGATTCTAAGATGGTGGCCCAAACTCAATTCTAAAAACACAATTTAATATGAAAGATTTTTAATTTTTTTTTTTCACTTATATACGATAGTTGTTTCAAGTCTAAAGAAAATAAATGTATATTTAATATATACTTGATTTGACTTTAAGCCTTTAAAAATATTAATAAAGAATAATATTAATCAATAATATTGTATTAAGAGAATTGTATTCATAAATATGTATTTTAAATTAAAGATAAATTTAAAATAGGTATTAATTTTATTATACAATTATTAATATAAATGAAAGTGATTACTTAATTTCAAATATGAATTATTTTCCTGTATAAATTATTAAGCTGTACAACTATAATATTGATGCGTTAGGTTAGACAAATATAATTATGATTTTCACTTACCATAGTGCTGATTTTTTAAATTTAATGATTCTCAGGCTTGTTATAATTTATATTAAAATGGTGATTTTCTATTCCGACCCTAGGTGCTCGTATAAATTTGATAGTTGGTTAGGTGAGTCTTATTTACATGGTGGTTGGGTCATTGTGGTTTGAGAGCATATTAAAATGAGAGGATTCCCTCTGAAGTATGTCTGACTGAGAGGCCTGAAAACTAGTGTTTTGCACATTATTGCAGGAAAAACAAGCTTAATAATTTGTGTCCATTTCCTGCGAGCGGAATAAGGCTTTTAATTGCATCTACGAGAGAGTATTCCAGAATCCGCTTTTGGTTGCTAAAAGTAACTTTACTTTTAGACTAACTTTCACATATCCGATTATTGCCCACTTTAACGAGAAGAATCTTTATTATTTTGATTATAATCATGGGTCATACATATTACTTTTATTTTATTTTATGATTTGCCACCTTGATCGATATATTTTTTTTAAATTAATTATATATATATATATATATATATATATATATATATATATATTATATTGAAATAATTTTTTATACATCTTGAAACTTGTCAGTTGTTGGATAATATAATAAGAAATACATACAGCATGATCTCAAACTTTTCAATATAAAAAAAATCCAGCAGATTTTGTCATTGACAGATTTGAAGCTTATGCTTTTATTTAAAAAATATATATATTTTTTACTATGTAAGAGAATAAGCAGCGTAATAGTTAATAATAATAGGAAATAAGGCGTTTGACTACAAATACTGTGGTCATGGGTTCAAATCCTGCTCAATTAAAAAAAATATTATTTTGGTTATTACGACAGGTTTACTCTGGTTTCTTAGATTGTGAGGTAAATACATACAATTAAAAATTAAGATCACTGACAGAAAATTGATCAACACGCTGTTGTGCCTAAGAAAAAAAAACAGTTGATTTTGAAATTTCTAATTGTTCGAATTGTTTTGATACAAAAATATACGAATGCTTGTTTATTGTAATGAAATATTTAATTGTGAAGGGGAAACTGCTGAGTTAGGTTGGGTTTTGCTGACTGACTTATTGCTTCGTGCTTCATCTAAAGTAAGTATACGGAGTATTTAACAAGAGATCAAATAAAACCCAATACAAACAGATAAAAGTCGTTATTTCGTCTGCAAGCGGCATAGTTTGTCGGGGATTTGTCAGAGTTTTTTATACTTGTATTCGGTGTTCATTTCGGCGTGACTCGCGGCAAAATATGTTCTTAGGAGGAAAGTTTCAGCCGTCGGAAAAATATATATAGCGCCTTTTTATTTTTCCCTCCTTGGCAAAGATGAAATTTTTTAAAGTGCTGAAAAACGCAAAACCACTTCCCCTAGAAGACAGATCGAATCAGCTACGTGTCAGGAATATGCCAAAGGCTTCAAGCTTTACCCTCTATCTCACTCACTGTTCACTACATTCTACACTTTACACTGTTTATATATTTTAGATAGTATATATGTGTTTGTGTACTGTAAAGAGGCTCTATTACAGGGCTTTTAACCTTTTCGACGTTGTTTTCTCTCAAAGTTTGCTGTAAATGGATAAGCCGTCGATGTTCGTACATGGGCCTACAAAACAGAGGTTTACAACAAGCGGCACCTAAAAAGGACTAATAATTAAACTAGTTCTTCATTTTAATATTTCAAAAAATTACAATTCAGATTTTTTTTATGATACTTTAAGTCCAATGACAATATAAAGACAAAATAATTAAGGCGTTCAGTTACAGATCAACGAACTCAGTATTAAGTCTTCTATTATGTATTAAATATATTTTAGTAGTTCTACATGTGGGTTTTTTATATTTTTTCCTATAAATTATGTTATGACTTTTTAATTATCAATTGATTGAACTCTGTATTAATAAAGGAATTGTTTTTAAAAAAATAATGAAACTAGTTTAATTTTATTATATTTAGAAAAACTACAATTAGGATTTTTTTTGATATTTTTAGTCCAACGACAATATAAAAACAACATAATATGGACGTATTTGTTATTATATTTTTAAATTTTATTTTATTATTATTATTATTTATGATGTATTTATATGTATATTTTAGTAGTTCTACAAATGGGTTTTTTGTATTTGTTCCCATAAATTAGTGAAATAAATTCCCCGAAAATTTATTTTAAACACACACACACACACATATATATATATATATATATATATATATATATATATATATATATAATCAAATAAAAATAAACTGATATATAATTTCAATCTTAATATGTTCATATATAATTATATGTTTTTTTATTTTGAAAATATTTTTTTATTATTATCAATTATTTATTAAGGAGTATTTAAAGTACTTAAAATACTCATAAATAATATCTTATTTAATATTCTTTGCAGAAAAATATCTATTTTTTTAAAATTCAATTAAAATACATTTCACACAACGTTATAAACAATTGAGAGTAGTAAGTCGCCGATAAAAATGTTGTTTTATTTGTTTATTGTGATAAATTATGTAAGAATTAAAAATATTTTTTTTTTTTTTTTTTTTATATCGTGACGCCTTCCTATTGACGGGAGTCCCTTTATAAGGGGTTGGCCAGGCCACCTTGGCCTTTACGGGAGAATATAGTAGAGATGGTTTCCCAGGCCACCACACAGCAATGAGTACTTAAGATCTAGTTTGCTAAGCTAGATCTACCAAGTGACTCCGGTGCCGTGAATCGAACCCGGGAGTCTTCACTCACGAATCCGTTACACTAACCACTGGGCCACAAGGCGGCTCTGGCCAGGCCACCTTGGCCTTTACGGGAGAATATAGTAGAGATGGTTTCAGGCCAGCAACAGCAATGAGTACTTAAGATCTAGTTTGCTAAGCTAGATCTACCAAGTGACTCCGGTGCCGTGAATCGAACAGAGTCTTCACTCACGAATCCGTTACACTAACCACTGGGCCACAAGGCGGCTCTTGGCCAGGCCACCTTGGCCTTTACGGAGAATATAGTAGAGATGGTTTCCCAGGCCACCACACAGCAATGAGTACTTAAGATCTAGTTTGCTAAGCTAGATCTACCAAGTGACTCCGGTGCCGTGAATCGAACCCGGGAGTCTTCACTCACGAATCCGTTACACTAACCACTGGGCCACAAGGCGGCAAGAATTAAAAAATAATTACAATATATTATCGTATTATTTATAATAATATATAAATACGGGTTTCTCATCCAAAGACGAAGTAAAATATTGTTATACAAAATATACGCGGACATTAAAATCGTGGTATATCCAATTAAGAATTTTATTGATAAAAAGGTTGGTTTCGAATGTTGAAAAGTGTAGTTTATTGTGTGTATATTTTAGAACCGCTTTTCGTGTCCACGAAATCCTTTTCGTAGTTTGTTTGAAATTAGTCTGATTCGCAGAAAACTCAATACAACCCGCTAAGCATATTAATTACGAAACAATTTATTAGTATTGTTATTTCACGTGCAGAAATCGGGTTTATTATTAAATACGATCATAGATGATTTGAATATCAGAGAAACTCGCGTGGTTATTATAATTGAAGCATTTAGCCGGAATAAATTTAAATAAACGCAAATTTATTAACCACAATAAAATATAGGCTGTGTTTTACATTGCCCCACAAAACTGTAAATTTTTATATAGGGAATTATTTAAATGAGTAAATAAACCTTAAATCAGGTTTTTTAATATTACATAAAAATTAGGGGTTATGATTTTCAACCCTCTACTTTGTATCTAGAAAAATCGATTGAAAATTATTTAATATTTTACCTGCAGTGTGAGAAATCACGTGTAGCTAACAAACCAATAATGTGTAGGTATAATTAAGTAGAATACCTCGTACATTTGCAGGTGATGAAGTGCAAAATAATTAGTGAGGTGAAATTTCAAACGCTACGGCTTTGTTATATTACTGTAGAGAGGGACTACGGCGTAGCAACTGGCGTAGCGCCCAGTATTCGCTACGACTTTGTGGGGGTTACACGTATCGGTCCAACTACTCTATGAACTACGAGTTAAGTTAATGGAATATAAAAAAAATAAAAAAAGCCACAATTTGGCGCCTGGAATTTAATTAATTAAGTGTGTTTAAATTATTGTAAATTTGTGCAAATTAAATAATGTGGAAGTGATGTGAGATGGGAGATTTTCGTGGACTTACAAATATTGAATAGAAGTAGCCGGTGAGTTTTTTAAGTGTTTTAAAAAAATATTAAAATAAACAAAGACGTCAAATTAATTCAGTCGTCAATTATTGCTATAGGATATAATTTTATTTAAAAGGCTTACTTCAAAATACATTTTTTTCTGATATCAGATAAAAACTACTTATTATGAATATTTTAAATTAAATAGGTACTATGTAAAGTAAAAATTTATGCGGTATATATATCAACGAAATATTTTTCAATTTGTTAAATATTGTATTTTTATCAACCTCATAATTAAAGTCATCATAAAGAAATTATTTTTAACTAATGTTACATCTTTTGTGATTTGAAAATAAATTACCAGAGTAATAAGCTCAGAGGATAAGACACGTGACTACAAAAATTGTGGTCATGGGTTCAAATCCCGCTCAAGTTAATTTTTTTTAAATTGATTTGATCGGTTATTACGACTGGGAGATTAGAAATAATATTAATAAAATCATCTTAATCCAGATTTACTCTGATTTCCTGAATTGTAAGGTTTACACTGAGGCAATTAATAAGACAGACAGAGCCGCTCTGTCGATTACCTGTGTAACTAGTAATAGTTAAGATAACCGACAGACAATTAACACGTTGTTTTGTAAAAAAATAATTAAAAAAGCTCCTCGGGGCGTAAATAAAAAAAAATGTCTTTACTCTGAAAACCTATAGAAACTAGCGAGGAATCACAGATATTTTAAATATCCAGGATCCAGGATCCAGGATTACTCTGATTTCTTGTATTGTAAGGTAAATACTGGGGCAATTACTAAGTCACCGACAGGCAATGAATTAACATTTTGTTGTGACTAAAAAATCTCTTTCAAAAAAAGCTCCTTGAGGCTAAAAAAGTGTATGTTTTATATAAAATTGTAGATATTCGTGTCAATTTGTATTATATCGTTGATTATTGTTTCGTCTTTTACAAGGATGTTCTGTAATAAGAGTTGTCGGTTCACTTTACAATCTTCATCACTTTACGAGCTCGTCATAAATATATAAAACAATATTTTACGGCAGGTGTATCAAACTGGTCAGGGGTCGTAAACCTGCGACCTCGAAGCGTTTACGACTTGGCCACAACTCCACTCACGTACATCCTCAAATACCGTCTGATTGTTCGACAGATGCGACCGAACTTTTTCAGTTTCAGACCTCAAACAACACTCAAAAAGTGACGAATATAAATTACAGTCTCAGTAAAATATTCTGTCATTCATAGTCTTCGAGTATGTTTTATATAATCGGCGTATTTTAACGTATATTTTACAATATGTTTATTTTGAGTTTGAATTAATGCAATGATTGATAATACAATCAATCTTAGAAATTAGACTTAGGTGTACAGAGTATAAAAATATTTTTTTCTATAATTAACATGATGTATGCTAGGATTAATCAACCATCAGTGTTACCAGATGGAAGAATTATATTTTATATAATTATCTTACTACAATTAATACATATCTAAGAATCGAGAAAACATTGTTTATTGGGAGACTCGCTTTTTAAATATTAAGATGAGTGTAGTCATCATATAAAAACCGTATTAAATTATTAAATAAAATAATATAAAATTATTATTTACATTGAAAATAAAAACTTATTTCGAATGAAAAAACGAACAACTAATTACGTTCGAATTAAAAATAAAGCAGCGCATCTAAAAATATTATCGATTGAAAATATTAAATAAATTCAAAATATTTTTTTATATAAAAAAATCTCTTAATCGATTAAAAAATTTACTTTAATGCAAAAAATGAAAATGAAATCAAAGCTCAAAATATAACCGCCCTAAAAAACCAAGCAGAACATTGACAAATTGAAAATTATAATTAAATACACCCTAGTTGTAATATAAATATGAAATGAGGAACAGTATTAAATTATGTAATGTATGTAAAGAAAATAATTAATTGATCTTTAGATATTTATAGAATATAGCCCTATTTTATTAGGTAATTAACAAGCTTCAGAAACCCAAATTTTAAAATGAATTGAATGAAGGATGAAGCATCTTTGAAATTAAATTCCCAAAATAGGCTTAATCTGTTTTCTCTTCAAGTAGCTATTATTAAAATTATTGTTCCCTTCTTAAAATGTTTTTTTTTAAATATTAATATATTTTTAGAAATGAGATTTAAAAGCATATATTATTCAATATGAGAGGGAAAATCGCTGACTGAAGGAAATCGAATCTATTTTCCACCCCTTTCTTTATTTACAAGACTTGTTTCAAGGAGTATCGGTCAATACTTTCGGAAGAGGGTCTCGAAATGAAATTGGCTTTCATATCTGAAAAATATACAAATTGGATACAAACACCAGTGTATTTTTAGTTAAATCGTTTTTTCTTTATACAAGTTACTAAATTTCCCTTACATTTTTAGTTAAAACCATTTAAGTTGTTAAATTGACGTATTCTGGAAATAATAATTTCTCGCTTTGATAGCGAAGAAAATGTCGGCTTCCTCAGAAAATACAATAAAAACGTCGCGACGTCTTTGTTCATTTAATTGAAATATTGTAAGGGACGTCGAAAATAATAAACGAAAATGTTGTTGTGAGACACAATTCCTAAATATAAACCTTCGTTGAGAATTGTAATTCATTTGATGTGATATCTTGTAAACGAACTAAATTTATTACAATATGAAAAGTCGGTCCTTCGGGCTGAATAAAATTGGGTCGTGTATTCCAATCAGGAATTCGTATAAAAAAGGTTCGAAAATATGAATTTTCATGTCGAATAGAGCTGTTTTTTTTTTCATGGGCCATATTAAAAATTCCATCAGACCAACGTTTTGTCTTTGTTCGCTATCGGAATATCAACAATAGATTATTTTACTATTGTCGTCAATTTGTGAAATGGATTTGACGAATTTTCAACATATATTTTACAATGAATCCATTTTGTTTCAATGTATTATTTAAAAAGTATAATTATAAAAAAACTTTGTTTTCTAACATGGACGTTGGTTATTTAGAAAGTTTGTGTCATTGATATCATTAAAAATATTTAAATAATTAACTATAATAATAATAAAAAAATCCAAGTTTGCTTTATTCTTTGGGAGAATATTCTTTAGTTTTTCTTTATATCACTTAGTTTTATATATATATATGTATATATATATATATATATATATATATATATATATATATATATATATATATATATATATATATATATATATATATATATATATATATAAGTGAGGAATTTTTTGATTTGATATTATGTATAAGTATATATACTTGTGGTATTAAAAGTGTAGTCGTTTTAATTGGTTGAGTTTAAATAGTCTTACAGTTGAATCTTCGGAGTGTAAAAGTGGCGGTAATTGAATGGAATGGAAGATTTGTCGAGTTGTTCTGTGTTTTTCAGTTAGATTCTGTATTTGTTGGCGAGGGATGCTAACAGTGGAAGCCTTTGAGTAATTTATACCTTCAATTAGAACAACCCTCTGACCAGAACCACCCTGTCGAGCCACCCACCCCTCTATAAGAACACATGCTTCGTGCACTAGCAAATAAAATTAATAGTTAATAATATAAAACAGTGTGAACGTGCATTCTGTAGAGGAAGTGCAGAGTAATTGATTATATGTAGGGCAAGGGTTTATACGGACATACTGCATTACATCCCTAATAGTCTAATATACACGTACATTTGGTCATATTATATAATTCCAGAACATTTGCACTTGCTTTACTTTACTCATATGTATAATATATTATATATATGGGTAAAAGTAAACTGGGTGGTTTTTAAATTTATATATAATGTATTCGCAATATTGAAGTGCAATATTTTTATATTTGATCGGTTATTACGACTGGGAGATCGGGAATATTATTAATAAAATCCCGATCGATCGTCTCGATCTAGGGTGTCTCTGATTTCCTCGATTGCAAAGGTAAATATTGATTATTAACCCTCTAATGGATTTATGGGCTTTTTGCAACCAAAACTTTGTATAGCTGTAAGTTTTTTGTTATTTGATATACATCAATTTCACTTTACTGAAAGTTAATAAAAGACTACTGAGTCTTTTATTAACTTAATGGAATGTAAAACCAGACTTCTATTGCTGTATTTTTTATAGGTTTAGACAATATTACTCGTTTTCAAAAAAAAAACAATTGGTGAATAGCGCTTCACTCGAAATATCAACCTTACCCATAATAAAGTTTTGAAAGTGCGTTTAAACCAGTTTAAAAGATGAATATTTAATTTATGTTTAATTTATTATTCATTTTGCTATTAAAAATATAAAAAATACTCATTTTTTAATATTTTATTATTGACAGAAATGTGCGAAAAATATAGTGGCTACGCGCGGCCATTGAATCCATACATAAGAGATTTTTCTAGTATCCAGTAGACGGTTAATTAAGACAGAGCCGCTCTGTCGGTGATCTGTGTAACTAGTAATAGTTAAGATCACCGACAGACAATTAATTAACACGTTGTTGTGTCTAAAACCCCCTCAATAAAAGCTCCTCGGGGTGTGAATATATAAATACTTGAAATTTTATTAATTGCGTATAAAGCACCGTTTACTTTTATAGTACTAAATTAGGTACGCTTTGATCGGTTTTTTTATACACACGCAATTTATTTCGACCCACAATGTAATATATATATCAAAAAATAATATGAGCAGAAGGGAGGATTAAAACCACATCCTTTTAATTTTGAAGATTCGACATAATGTACAACCTTTTCTAAGCGAGAGCGGAAATTAAAACATGACTTTTTCGATAGGTGTATGTGAAATATTTGAAGCTTGTTATATATTATAATTTTAAATTTCAATTTAATATTTAAAAGCGTTATTAAGTTTAACAAACTTATCCAACCATTAAACCAAAACTGCAATGCGCCATTATTATATGCATCTTTTGAACAATGTGCAACTAAGTTCAGTAAAACTTATACATTATTAAAAAACCCTAGTTTGGTTGTATTAAATGAATTTCATTTTATTATTTTAAATTAAACAGTAAAATTGACGAACGACGACTTTTTACGACCCTTTGTTTCTTATTATCATTGTTTATAGAGCAAATGTCAAATTTAAGACAGATGTTCAGTGGCAAGATTAGTTACAAAGGCAGGATTGGTTACATCAATATCATATTATATTATGATACCACCAATCACAACCGTTTGCGGTACTTTAGCTCTCCTAAATGCATGTTTAATATTTAAAATCAAACTCTACACACATAACAAAGAGAAAGTAGATGTTGATTTTTTTTGAAATTGAAAAGCTGATCTGTTTAAAAATTCATTTTGCAATTAAGGAAAACAGATTAAACCTGAATCTAAAGTATGATCATAGGTGATTGAATTAATTAAATAGATTTTTATATTATTGTTAGTAATATTATATCTGTAAGGCGCGTTGTATGAAAAAAATATTTTTAAACCTTATTTTGTATAAAAAATAGTGTGTTCCACACATATTTCGATTGTTTTAAAATGTGAAATAGTTGGGGGGTTGTAATTTATTGAAATATATAAGTTTTCAGTGGTTTTGTCATAGATAAAATGTTTTAAAAAGACTATTCCGGTTGAAGGCGTTCATACAAACGCCCTTCCCTATTGTTTCACACACTTTCTTTGTGTATCCCCACAAAAGACTTTATTACATTTAGTTTTTTTTCGGCTCCTTTCTTCATAAGTTCTTGACATCTTACATATATGCCAATATACTTACTTTGTATGTGTTTCGGTGGGAATTAATTTGGAAATGGAATTTTGTGAACACAATCAAAAGCACGTCTCAGTTCTGGCGGAACAAGTTTTCAGAGTATAACTTAAGTTTCAACCGCGCCTGATTTGAGAAATTTAATGGTTAGAATATCCATTCGTCTACTCTAAATAATATTATAATTTTGAATTCAATATCAAAAGAGTCGGGTGAAGTTTTAACAAGACCGTCATTTGTCAAAAATCTGCTGCTCCAGCGTATAATATCGTAAATGTAACAAAAATCTGTGTGCTCTTAAGTCTTTATGGAACTGAGCCACATATTGTATGTATGAAAAGTCAAAAAATGTTGATTTCAAATCAATTTTAAAAAAAGTTTGGTTTTTAGACACAACAACGTGTTAATTAATTGTCAGTCTGTGTTTCAATTATTAATTGTTACACAGGTCACCATCAGAACGGCTCTAATTTTCTCAGTATTCACCTTAGGATCCAGGATATGAGAGTAAACCTGGATCAAGACGATCGAGATTTTATTAATATGATTCCAGATCTTCCAGTCGAAATAACCGATCATCTTTTTTCTTTAACTTTAGCGGTATTTGAACCCATGTACATATTTGTAGCAAAGCGCCTTACGTTTTCACGCTTGTAATTTTAATTAAATATTTGTTTTAATAGAGTCTTGTAATATTTAATATTTTTTTCATTATGATTATCTAAAACGATGTTTCCAAATAAGATGTACGTTTTTCTGCTTTTACCACATATAATATTATTAATATTAAAAATAATCGATGATACTAGTGGATTTTTAATTGTATACTTTTTTCTTACATACCTTAAATAAAAAGTGACTTTTCTCTACACGTGTCTTCAATTAATTTCTACATAATTTATTACAAAAAAATATATGCGTGTAATTTTACCATAGTTAATATATTATCAGGATAGTCTTAATTTACAACTTATTTGATATTCGATACAAGCAAACAAATAATCAGATTAATGTATCAATATTCCCTTCAAACGCAAACTATCGGCTTACTTACAAACACCATCATTATTATAATTGTCAATATTGGTTTCCAATTACCATAGATTTAAACTAAGTACTGCTCATGTAGTGTATAGTTATATGAATATTTATAGATTATCTAAGTATAATGTTAAATATGTATGTATTTCAGTTTATTATTATTTAGCGAATTTAAATTTTTTCAATATTTTTAATAATCTTTCCCAGGATTAGGTTGATTTTTTGAGCGAAGCGCTATTCACCTTTTTTTTTGAAAACATGTAATATTGTCTTAACCTATAAAAAAATTGAACAATAGAACTCTGGTTTCACATTCCATTAAGTTAATAAAAGACTACTGAAATTTAGGTATGTCAAATAACAAAAAACTTACAGCTATACAAAGTTTTGGTTGCAAAAAGCCCATAAATCCATTAGAGGGTTAATAATCAATATTTACCTTTGCAATCCAGGAAATCAAACCCTGGATCGAGACGATCGATCGCGATTTTATTAATATTATTCCCGATCTCCAAGTCGTAATAACCGATCAAATATAAAAATATTGCACTTCAATATTGCGAATACATTATATATAAATTTAAAAACCACCCAGTTTACTTTTACCCATATATATAATATATGTAATATTATATATATATATATATATATATATATATATATATATATATATATATTATATAATTTTTATATTATTAATATATATCGATAAAACTATACTTTAATATATATATATAACTTAAACAAGTATTTTATTCAATCTTAATGTATATCATATAGGCTGTCGAAGAACCTAGTTTGTGTTACTTGATGTTAGCTTACATAAAAGAATGGTAGCCGATAAGCAAGGGTTGGACACCCCTGTTAATAAATATGGTAGGCTTTTATCGGATCATCTGGTTCTTTAGCGTGGTGAATCGGGGCTTATGCTATTTATTTCCTTCACCAGGAAAAGGATTTTTTCATACAATAATAATAATATGTTATTAATTGCATGTGTAATCCGTGTAATCAATAAATGTAGCAGAGCAAAGAGCGCAAATCATTCTCGCTAACGATCCATACAAGAAGTGGCAAGGCATACATACATAGCTCAGTACAGATAGAATAGTGATTGTAGAACTGTGCTGAAGCTAGAACATAACTAGAACTACTTGCCAAAGTGGTTAAGTTCTGACTGTTCGAAGCTCTTATATAATACCGAGCTTTGTCTGCACATTATGGTCGGTCGGGGAGAAAAACTATACAGATTAACAAGTGTTTAATCATTCAATTAAGGCATATTATACGATAATCAACTATCAAATTTATACGAGCACCTAGGTCGGAATACAATATCACCATTTTAATATAAATTATAACAAGCCTGAGAATCATTAAATTTAAAAAATCAGCACTATGATTAGTGTAAATCATAATTATATTATCAAAACAAGTGTCTTAAGATGGCCTTAGATATTGAACCTGGTACATTTCTTAAAGAAATCCACGAGGAAATTAAGTTAAAAAGCAAATATCGCAGATTTGAGTAAAAAACATTACACTAAAATGACTAACTTCCCGACTAACCCAATCATAAGACATGTAAATAAAACCAAATATGTCTCGAGGAAACGTTAGTTCATTTTACCAATGAACTACCAATACTGATATTATTTTTAAAAATAAAATTAAATTTCTAATAATCCACTCAAATCAAATTTGGTTTTACCCAAACAAATTGTTATTTAGTCTTTAAGCATTATATTTTGTGATTGTTTTGTTAATATTGCTTTTATGGTTGTTATTATTTATTAATCTTTAAATTTGTAAATGGGTTTTTATTTTTTCCCCATTCTTACTATAATTAAATACTATTACTCATGTCAAATTTAAATAACACATTCTCATGTTAGTTATAGGTAAAAAGATGTAAACACTCTGTACACCTAAGTCTATTTCCAAAGATGTATTGTTCTATCAATCAATGTAAAAACTTATGCATAATAAAGAAATTGTAATATATATATATAATTTTTCTACCTACCTACTTATTATATTTTTCAAAGCAGATTTGTTGAATTTATGAGACACTCTGTACACCTAAGTCTATTTCCAAAGATGTATTGTTCTATTAATCATTGTAAAAACTAAAAAAATAACCCGTGGACGCGTTTTTTTTAATATTCATCGAATAGTTTTATTGCTTACTGCTTATTTGATTTAAATTAAAATTGATTATTAATGTAGCCAGAGAGTTATTCATCGAGTTTAACATTATTTTAAGTGGTTATTTAATTTTAAATATATTTTTACAACCCTTTTTGCTTTCGAGACGTAAGCGCATTTCTAATTTTTTCTACTCACAACCAAATCAGTTTTACCTTACGTTTGGATTTGAAATATCATTAAATTGAATATTTAGAGTATGGTTGTATTAAATAACAGTTGATATTCCACTTTTTGTGTTGATTAATTTAAAAATAATAACTGGGTATTTTTCATCTTAGATGCCAAGAATAATATTTTTCTCATAATTAAATCATGCAAAAAATGAGCCACCAATAAAGCCGAAATTATGATATTTTAATTGAATACGCTTGTCATTTATTAATGTTTATTAACGTGTGAATTATTCGGAGGCTTTCAGTTTCTGTATTTGTATATTAAATTTGATGACATCTCTAAGTTATAATGAAGACATATTATTATCATTAGACTATTTTCAATATGGGTGTACCTTCTGAATACATACATAATTATAATGTATGAAGAGACTTAATTATTTCAAAGGCGGCTTTGAAGACTTCAATATTATTATTAAAGCTGATTATATTGTGGGCGCTTAAATTATAAATATTATTACTATCAATTAAATTAATTGGAACTGACATTTCATTACGTTGTATTTGAAGAAGACTAGATGTAGCATTTTTTATTAATTTTTCCATTGAATTCAAATGCCGTAAGGAGATTTATATGAATTTATTAAAATTTGACATCTGTAAATTGTTATAATTGCATAAAGTGGCTCTATAAAAATAAATATACAACTAAACATATAAGCAATCAGAATAAACCAGAATAAACCAATTAGGATGACCGATTATTTAAAAAAAAAACATCTTTTTTATTATTATAAGCTCGAGAGGCTTTTTTTATGAGACACATTGTGTGATTTTAACTGTCGTTATTTTTTTTAAATATTATAGATTAATGAAACTTAATTATGGACTAAATATTTTACTTTAAAATCCAGGAAATTAGAGTAAACCCGGATCAAGATGATCAATTGGGATTTTATTAATAATATTCCCGATCTCCCAATCGTAATAACCGATCAAATATTTTTTTTCTACTTGAACGGGATTTGAATCCATGAAATATTTTATAAATGATCGAGGAGGGAAATTTTTTATACAAATTTATTAATATTTTGTTTTGTTTTTCGGCAATATGGAAATATTATATATTTTGTGAGTTAATTAATTATTTAATTATTTTCTTTTTGATGAATATATTCTTTTAGTACATGATTGATTGCTGCAAGTTTATTAAAATATAAATATAGTATGTGTAAAATGTAAAGAAGAACAATTTCGATGAAACTCTTGTACATGATAAACGAGGTTGTATGACGATAAAGGTTGAAAATCGCACACGCCGAGTTTTCCCATTTTACCACATAAATAAACCCATAGAAAGCACCAATAATATAAAACGTATATTCGATATGCTCTTGTTTGTATATTCGATTTTCCACTCTCATACTAGGCACCGATATTTACAAGTCCACGTAGATAAAACAAAGGGTGTGCGCCGAAAACGACAAATCCAATTCGTGTGTGTGTTTTTTTTTCAGCGGTGTGAAAAATTCAATAAAAGTGATAAACGACATTGTTGGATACCTGGTTTTTGTGCGATGTAACACTATTATTGTTATCGCGTGTTGTCAGCATACTGTTTGACTTTTACATGGGGAAGAATGGTGGGTTTGGGATTTATGGTTTACGGGTCCTCCTTTAGTTGTACGTACACTTGTAGGACTGCTTGTTCCTTATCGTTTTATCCCTCACTTTTTACGATATTGATTTAATATATATATATATATATATATATATATATATATATATATATATATATATATATATATATATATATATATATATATATATATATATATATATATATATATATATATATATATATATATATATATATATATATATATATATATATATATATATATATAGACGGCTTACATTTTTATTATGTGGTAAAATGTGGTTTGCAGATTAAGCCGTCGATTTATAAACCCACTCCTTGGAAAAATGTAAGAGCTCAAAGACAGATACTTTTTTTACTTTTTTTTAAGAATGTACACAGAATGTATATTTTGATAAACTTTTTTTCCATACTTGCATAAACATACACTAGAAAATTCAGATTCATCCATTCAATTCAATGTACTTACATATTTTTTAAATTTTATTTTACATATTATTTCTACATCACACTCCACTACCACTACAGCATTACGGGGGATCCCAAGTCGCCGTGATGATAATTTTATTTAAATTATTAAATAAATTAAACGTAAAGGTCAAGAAACATTGCGATAAGTGAGGGTTTTTTTTTCATTTTTAAAAATTCAATAACTCCAAAATTTTGTGCAAATATTAAGATAAACCCTTAAATAATTTAACGCATATTAAAAAATATATATAATTTTGCAGCAATATTTAAAACGTAAAGAATACCGTATTTAATTTGTCATACACGGTCATATAAGCTACGATACTGATATCAAATTAATGTAAATTTGTATAAATACTTTTTATAATTTTCGGTGTTTTATGCAAATGAGCAATCTGTTAGGAGCGATGATAATTGATTGCATTAATTTTATTTAAAAAAACTATGCGTAGAATAATCGGTTGGTGAAACTAGTGTAGTATTTTGTGGTAATGTATTGGAAAGGAGCCAAAGTACCTTCAAATCGACACTAGAATTAATGGAAAATCACTTCGGAGTTTGTCTTTCGATATCAACAAGAATG
The DNA here is from genome assembly GCA_022606485.1 of Agraylea sexmaculata. Taxonomy (NCBI): domain Eukaryota; kingdom Metazoa; phylum Arthropoda; class Insecta; order Trichoptera; family Hydroptilidae; genus Agraylea; species Agraylea sexmaculata. Next base: position 25,795 of record JAGTTH010001639.1, read on the forward strand.
GTGATGCACATTTCTAGATAAAATACTCTTTTACAATAAAACAACACTGAGAATTCGTGCATTCAAAAATAACTCTCTATAAATGAGATTGTCTGAAGTGCAATCTATTTATTAAATTCAACAAATTTCTAACGGTTTAATAGTAAACTATGTTGAAAATTTATATGCGCAATACTCAAATATCAATGACATGAGAATTTAGATAATTTCGTTATTATGTTTTAATATATAATATAAAATAGTTCAACAGATAAGGCACGTGGTCTTAAATATTGTAGTCATAGGTTCAATTCCCACATACAATTACGACTGGAAGATCGGGAATAATATTAAAAAAATTCCAATCGATGGTTTAAATCCAGACTAATTTCCTGGATTCTAAGTTAAATACTGTGGCGATGATTAAGTCAGGCAGTGTAATTCTGCCAGGTAAAAAAAAATTAGCAGGTTTTTGTGTTAAAAAAAACAAATTTGTAAATACCTTCTAAAAAGCCCATCTGGAAGTATATAAATAATTTAATATTATTTTAGTACCTTTAAAAATAATAGTAAATTTATTATTTTCATCCATGCATACATAATAATTGTTTTTTCATTCATCAAGTTCAATGATACATTAACGATTTTTCAGTACTTTCCATAAATAAAATAGCTGAAAGACTTTGAAAGAGTGGTAAGGTTTGATTCCAGTTATCACTTTAGTTGTAGACTTAGCTCAAATTAAAAAGAATTAGTCTAATTTCCTGGATTGTAAGTTAAATACTAAGGCTATTATTAAGTCATTAAGCCGAATATACAAGTAATCCATTAAAAATTAAATCTCGAATAAAATATAATTTTAATATTTTAGTTGGGTTAGGTTAGGTTTTTCGTGTTATAAAATTTTTAAAAATACAATGGTTTTGAAATACTAGGAATTATATAATATTGAAATTGGATATGAAAATATTGTACGCTCGTTTATTTTTAATAAAATTGAGGAGTTTTGACGACAGAATGAAACTTTGATTTTTTAATCCTCTATTTTCCGATGTATATTTAAATTCCACATATAAAATGGTCATGCTCATTATAATAGATTTAATATTTAAAGTTGTTTGCTATATGCGTATATATTATTGTTTGCGAATTTGTAATAGTTATTTTCTTGATTTACAGTTTTTTTATATTCTGTTGGATATAGCAGAATAAAATCATATGATTCCAATTTTTTTTTTATTATTAAGAGAAAACAGTCGTCTGGAATACCAGAGAACCTACATCTCTAATGGAGCTTTCTTTGAGAGGCGTTTTTAGTTACAACAACGTATTAATTGTCTGTCGGTGATCTTAACTATTACTAGTTAAGATCACCGACAGAGCGGCTCTGAACGACATAATAATCGCCTCAGTATTTACCTTACAATCCAGGAAATCAGACTTAACCTGGATCAAGACGATCGATCGGGATTTTATTAATATTATTCCCGATCTCCCAGTCGTAATAACTTATCAAATCAATTAAAAAAAATTTGACTTGAGCGGGATTTGAACCCATGATCACAGTATTTGTAGCCACGCGTTTTATCCCCTAAGCTATTACGCTGGTTAATGTATCAAAATTAAGAATTTAATAATCAAACTTGATGATTTGGACAATTACGACGTATATTTAAGTTAATTCAGAGTATTTTCAAAACTAAACTTGATAAATAACTGTACGTTTAACTGTTTGTATGTATGTTATTAGAAGGATTACTCTTATAATCGGTAACGCATGGTGAGGCTTTAAAAACCCTTTACCCAACAAATGGAGCCAGATGCTCAAATTCACACGAGAAAACAACCCTAAAAGTTTTCATCCCCGCCATTCTAATTATTTCAATTGCCCTGTAAAAACACACAAACACTCGACACGTTGAAAAATTGTGAAATTCACTTTGATTTGTTGTTTCAATCTAGGCTTTTCGATCCACAAACAAAATACTACGTGCAGATTTTATTTTCTCTTTTTATCAATATTTTATTCCAAACATAGTTATTTTTTTTATTATACAATTTCTTTATTCAATATAATTTGCGTACAATGTTTTGATACATTATGATTTGTTGTTACAATGTTAAGTTTATAGACTTAGTCTTTTACTTATTTTAATAAGGAGTATAATTAATTGATATTTAAAATAACTAATAAGTCATAACATAATTTATGGGGAAAAATACAAAACCCACTTGTAGAACTACTAAAATATACATAAATATTATACATAATAAATAAAAAAATAAATAATAAATAAACTTAGAATTACAAAAACATATACTTAATACTATATGAATAAAACAAAAATATTGTGAAACACGAATATAGTAAAATCATTAATGACAGACAAGATCAGATATGTTTGTGAAAAAAGAATTTTTAAGGAATGTCTCTCAACATTTCAGTGGTAATTTAAAAAACATAGTTATTATAAAAATATTTAATTGTAGGAAAATCAATTGTTCATGAAATGTTAATTCTCGATACCGCCAATATATTAGCAGGCCATACAACTGGATATTTAAATATAAATATGACGGACAAAGCAGATGAGTGTGACAAAAGTAACACTTATAATCTCACACAGACTCGTCTACTTGGTCCGCCATCTTATGTTTATACATTCAATTGTCTGGCAATCTTATCGTTTATCAGTAACAAATAAGCTTAGTAATTAATTTTCTATAAAAAATTATATATTTTTAAATATTCTAATTGATTGAAATTTCACCCTGTTAATAGAAATAAACTTAATAATTTATTTATTAACAATTATAAAATAAAGATAGTGGAAAGTTTTTCAAATTCAATTAAAATTTGCAGTTGTATTACTATTTTATTCACTATTACTTCAAGTTATATTAATATAAATATAGTTTTGATTTTTCCATCGATGGTTGTTTATTTATTTTAATGTAAAATAAAAAGAAAAAATGCTTTAAAATACATAATATTGTTAACCATGTATAATTTAGTTTTCATCTTATCGCACACTTTAAAGTAAAATCGTTTGCTTTTGATAAAAAGTTACTAATAATAGCAGCATTAATCTTTTTGTGGTAGGTTGGTTAATTTTTTATTTTGATATTTTTTGAAATAATAAATATATTTAAGTGGTATTGGGTTATTACAGCGTTTGATTGATCGTATCGTTTCATATAAAATTGTTCTTCGAAATAAGGGTTTTTCGTAAAAAAAATAAGGGTCGACCGTCTGAAAAAAATGATGAATGGCAATATTGAGAAATTTAAAGTGAATTATAAAACGTTGTGAGGTCAATTTAGTTTGATATAATCATATAAAACAATTCAGGTAGTTTCAGGTAATAAAGTGGCCCTTTCACGTGTTTGTTCACGTATATCGATTATTTATATAAGTAAAAAGCCATAAATGTTTATGCAGAAGACGTGAGTAGAATATTTTATTGTTTTTCTATTTATATTGTGAGGGTAGGGGAGGATTTTACCTTCGGGTATTTATGATAAAGCTTTCCATTTATTATTATAATTTTTCGTCAAAAAAAATATGCACGTACAGAATTTCAGTAATATTTAGTTTCTAAGTAAGTTATCTGTCAGTATTATTAATCCAATATTTATTATTTTTGGGAATATGATAGTTGAATATTGAATCAAAATCATACTTTGCATTACATTTATTATTAAAACCTGCCTGCATTTTTTCAAAACTAAAAATATATGCCGCTTTTTTAAATAATTGATTGCATTAAAAGGGTGAAGGTAATTTATTAGAATATTTACAGATATTAAGCGAAAAATATG
>JAGTTH010001641.1:0-54187 GCA_022606485.1 Agraylea sexmaculata
ATAATATACGAAGTGTGGGTGTGCAGTGGGAAATTGGCCAAATAAATATGGTAATGAGAGGAGGAGAAGTGTCCGAGTTGCCGGCCACTAAATCACACTAACTGCCTCTAAGGGGCCCGCGACGATTTGCTCACATATATTTTCACTTCAGACCTATCAAATTAACCAATTATATTACACTGCCATTTTATATCATACTAAAACAAAACCTATTTAATAAATCTATATTCAAAACTACTATATTGTATTATTTTTGTAATTAAAGCAATGCAAAGTGACACCCGAAACCGTGTAACATTTATATTCACTAACACTCATTAATTTTAATTAGCTCGTTAATTTTACTACTCAACTTATTAACTGATTACCAACGTAATAGCTCAGGGGATAAGAAGCGTGGCTACAAATACTGACGTCATGGGTTCAAATCCCGCTCAAGTCAAGAATATTAAAATTGATTTGATTGGTTATTACGACTGAGAGATAGGGAATAATATTAATAAAATCCCGATAGATCGTCTCGATCCAGGTTTACTCTGATTTCCTGGATTGTAAGGTCAAAACTGAGGCGATTATTAAGTCGGTGACCTTTGTAATTAGTAATAGTTAAGATCACCGACAGAAAATTAACACGTTGTCGTGTATAAAAAAACCCTTTCAAATAAATAAATAAATAAACTTACGAAGGAGTTGAGTTGATTTAGTATTTTTTTAAATAATTTATGAAGACATTATACTATCAAAATGTAACAAATAATTTTATCTAGGTTTAGGTTGTATTTATAATAATATGTTTAAAAAAGTTTAACCACTAATATTTCATTCATGAAAGTGTATTTGTAATTACGTGGATTTGTTTTATTTATTTACACACGCTCCGGTGATCATCAGTGGAAACCTGGATCAAGACGATCGGGATTTTAATAATATTTTTCCCAATCTCTCAGTCGCTTTGCATATTATATTACTTATATATTAATTATAAGATTTTAAAACAAGAAAGGATCTTATAAATTATTGTTAATAAACGGCTATTTTCGGAATGGTTTTTATTAATGAGATTTACTACGTTTTCTCGCGCATATTAACAATATTAATGTAGACTAATTCGGAAACTCTGTTTGGATGAAAAGTTCCGTATCATTACTAAAATACAAAAGTGCATAAAGTTGGTCTTGCACTTGATTTGACCATTGTAGCTCTGGCAGTAATATGAAAAGTTTATTGCACGGTTTTATACATAGTAACCGATATAATGTAATACTTTGGGCCTGTGAAGGAATATACATGGTAAAATTTTGCCTGTTTTCCGTCAATCTTTTTTACTGCACTAAATGAATGGTTTGGAGCCCCAGCACTTTTTATTTAATGGATCGCCCGCCTTATATGGAACACACACTCAACTATTGTGCCGCCCATTAACCACCAAATTGTCTAAATCAAATAATAAAAAAAAGATTGAGTTATGTTTTTGGTTTGAATATCAGATATCAGGGCTACTTTTTAGTGAATAGTGTTGGGTCTTTGCGAAATTTATTCAGAATTCAAAAATGGAACACGGCGGCCATTTGCAGTAAGACGACGCGCCGCATTTGCATGAGGCCATTGGTATCATGGCGTCGCGGCGCCCTTCTCTTCTCTCTCTCTCATTAACAAGTCTAATTTTTCTACCGCCAACTCGGCACGCTAATTATCACCAAACGAGACGCCTGCTTCTCCACCACATTATTCTCTTCCCTTGCTTAATACTTCCACCGTCTTCTTCCTCTTCATTACAACTACTCTCTCTCTCGCTCTCTTCACAGGACAAAAATACCGCTTTTCTACCATTAACCTTCGTTATTTATCAAACGACGAATTCAAATCAGGTTTAGACAAACAAGTAATATTTGAAATATTTATATTTTATTAATTTTTCAATGTTTTTGACATTCAAAAGGCTTTTTAAATTACCCTTAGAAAATGCGTTGTTGAAATGTCCAACCACAGAAATTAATTATGCATTATTTTTTACATTCACATAAGTTTAAGGTTATTTTTAAACTATCAATACAAATTGTTTGGTTTTTATATTTATTGGATTAAATGTTACATATCGTCGGATATTTTTGCAGACTGCTATTCTATCTTTATTTATTCTATCTTTTATTAAGACAAAAACTATTTTTTTCAAAAGATTGTGCAACATTGATTTTAGAAATATATAAAATGGTATAATATTTATTCTTTGAGTTCAAATGGGTGGATGGAGATACTAATTATGATATTTGATAAAAAATATTTTTACCATTTTTTCTGGACTTTTCTCATCGCATTAAAATATAAAAATTGTCTCTCGCATCGTTTTTCATAAGTTAAATTTAAAATTACTAAATAATAAACCCCCCGTCAATTCTTAACTCAGTTCCTGTATATGTATTTAGAACTATTTCACAAATTTTATTATATAACGATTACGTTCACAAATTTAATTTAATTATTTTAACGAATAGGTTTATTTATAACAATGTAATTTCACTTATATCGTACACACAGCATTTAATAGTGAAAATCATAAAAGGAAACTAACATAAACCAAACGTTATTATTAAAATCAAAAAATGTTTTGTATGTCCTACAAATAATTTATAAATTGATAACGATTACGCATTTAATTATCTCAATCGGTTATTCAACAGCAGAGCGTGAACCAAGAAAAAGCAAGTTTCAGTTCAGTATAAGATGGTTGGTGTGGTGAGGTAAGTATTTTTTTTTCAGTACTACATATTTCAATTTAATACACATTAATTAATTATATATTACAATTTCTTTATTAACATAAGTTTTTACATTGATTGATAGAACAATACATCTTTGGAAATTGACTTAGGTGTACAGAGTGTTTACATCTTTTTACCTATAACTAACATGAGAATGTTTTATTTAAATTTGACATGAGTAATAGTATTTAATTATAGAAAGAATGGGAAAAAAAATAAAAACCCATTTACAAATTTGAAGGTTAATAAATAATAACAACGATAAAAGCAATATTAACAAAACAGTTACAAAATATATAATGCTTAAAAACTAAATAACAATTTGTTTGGGTAAAACCAAATTTGAGTTGAGTGGATTATTGGAAATTTTATTATATTTTTTTAAAAATAATATCAGTTTTGGAAGTTCATTGGTAAAATGAACTTTCGTTTCCTCGAGACATATTTGGTTTTATTTACATGTCTTATGATTGGGTTAGTCGGGAAGTTAGTCATTTTAGTGTAATGTTTTTACTCAAATCTGCGATATTTGCTTTGATCATTTTTAACTTAATGTCCTCGTGGACTTCTTTAAGAAATGTGCCAGGTTCAAGATCTAAGGCCATCTTAAGACACTTGTTTTGGACAATTTGAATTTTATTAATATGACTTTTTGCCGCAGTAGACCAAGCTGGGCATCCATACAAGAGAATCGGTCTGATAATTGATTTATAAAGAAGTAGCTTATTCTTGGGTGACAGCTGACTACGCCTGTTAATAAGTGGATATAAGGTGTTAATAGCCAGGTTGCTCTTGTCCACAGCATATTCACATGCTTGGACCAGTTCAACTTGGAGTCTAGGATAACTCCCAAATACTTGACTTCTTTGAGCCAAGGAATTTGTTCGTTATTGATACTAAGAGGGGGGATGTGGGATCGCTTTCTTTTGTTAGTAAATATTATTGCTTCAGTTTTACTCTCGTTGAGTTTTAATTTCCAGCGAGAGTAATACTGTGTTAGTAGGTCTACAGATGCTTGGAGGCGTCTACGAATTGTGTCTAATCTGTAAGATGATGTGAATATAGCGGTGTCATCCGCGTAAAGAGCTAAGGAGCAATTACGAGGAATAGGGATGTCATGGATGAAGAGATTGAAAAGATAAGGAGCGATAATACTTCCTTGCGGAACTCCCGCAAGGATTGGATGCTGTACAGATTTAACATTGTTAATATCTACTGAGAATTTTCTGTTAGTAAGATAAGATTGAATAACTTTGGTGAGATATGGTGGAGTGTTAGTGTTAATTAGTTTGTGAATGATACCATCAAACCAGACTACATCAAAAGCTTTGGCAAAGTCCAGGAAAATCATTCCCGTACTTTTTTTATTATTAAAATTTCCTCTAACATGCTGTGAGATTCTTGTTAGTTGTGAAGTGGTACAATGGCCCGGTCTAAATCCGAATTGTTCATTAGGAATGACGCAATCCAGAGTTTTTCGCAGGCGGGTTAATATGACTTTCTCTAAGATTTTACTCATGCAGGGGAGGAGACTGATAGGACGATAGCTACTGGGAAGGGATTTGTCTTTACCAGGTTTAAATATAGGGACTACTTTGGCTGCTTTCCAATTATCTGGAAAATATCCAAGAATAAGACACGAGTTAAATATTTTAACCAAACAATCAAGAGCCTTTTGTGGTAAGTGTTTAATAAGAGTGTTGTTAATGTTGTCGTGATTAATTAATTATGATGTGTATTCTTAGCGTATAAAATAAAAATAATGCGCTAGTGTAAGGACATAATGACAGAGCCGGTAACATAGAAGATAAGGGATGGTGGCACAGTTTTTCATGGTTTTGGAAGTATGGCACAATATAGATACATATATACATACATTGTCACCAAGTTTGGAGGGAGGCCGTAAAAAACTAGAACGGTTTGTACCTCACGACGAAGCTACAATAAAAACTAGATAACGTTCAAACATTAAGATAGAGAAGTGAGCAAGCACTCCACAAGATACAACTAGAAGGCCACATCCTTATCGAACGTTCTCACTTTCATTGTTATTTCTGCGCCTATCAACTATACACTGTATTTTAACGTGGCATTTATCACATCGGGGAAATTGTTTCTTTGGAAGGTGGATAAAAAATAATCAGTAAAACAATAAAATCTAGATACATATCTAATATACAGGCTGGAGTAAATGATGAGTGAGAATTTTGTTAAATATTTGATTAGATGTACATGTAAAAAATTGTAATTACCTACATAATAATAATAAACATAACGAGTTTTTATATATAGAAGCGCCATGCGATATTGCGTCGTACATTCGAATATGCCCTATCACTCATACATGTACACGCAATAGAATTGGAATTAGCGAGGCGGCGAGGCGGTAGAAGCAGCGCCCCAAGCGGCTGACACACGAAACCTATTATTATTATTATGATTACTATTATTGTTAAATATTATTGGTATCTATGCATATACATATACATATATGTATATCTCTAACCTCATTGTTGTAATGTAATTCAAATAATAGTGGCATTTATGAAAATAAAAATTTAAATATTCTATTTTGAATGTATATAATGCCAAGTTTTGCTGATGTAGATGTGGATTAGATTATTCAAGATCGAAGTGGCAATTCAAGACATTTGTAAGTGCAGAAGATGTGATATGAGTACGCGTGGTACAGTCACCGATGTAACTCATGGCAAGTGTGTGGAGGTTACTTGGTCGTGGTATAAATTCGGGAATATCATATAAATGGCCGCAAATGGACCAAAAGCTGCGAATTTATGTAGCAGTTATGGAAATGATAGAAATAAACAGGATGGCGGGCGCGGGAAGACTGCCAGGGTTGCCGCACTCGCCTGCAACAGACGCAAAGCCTCCAAACATGCATACATACATTAAATACTATACTTTACTCACTATTTTTCATCACATTACTTCACCAACACTACCTTTATATTTTTCAAACCTCATCGTTTTCAACTACCTACACTTTCAATTCTATAAGAGTCGAAGTTCTTCAGGAATAAAATATTATATCAGCGATTGAGACATTTATATGTTATCCTTCGCAATCTCTTACTATCTTACAAGTACAGTTAATTAGTTTACCCTACATCCTGTTTTTTTAGGGAATGAGACAAATAATACTTGAGGCAATATCTGAGAGTAGGTATAAATGACCCACCCATTTTAATTAAATAATTTTTTGCAAGGCTGCACACGGCTCGGAAAATGCTACAAAAATTACCAAATGTAATTATAAAAATATATTATTGGTTAGACTTAATTCTATTATCTTGAATTTGAAAAAAAAAGATCAAATTATTAACTAGCATTGTAAATTAATTGTAACCTCACATATTATTGTAGGAATTTTATATATTTATTTTTAAAATATAATGTTTTATATGGAAAGGGTACTAAATTCTGAATGCTCATAGTCATACAAAACAGTATCATAATGAACACAATATTTTTTGTAACTGGACATAAAAATGCTTAGCAACGTTGCAGAGCTCCACATTACTGTTTATACGAATGGTCTGATTATACAAGTAAAATTGGCGAGCAAATCTTCGTTTTCTAAATGCACATTTTTTTACAAATCATGACACGTTACAGTATAAAATAAAAATAAATGTATACCTCAAGGTCGAATGCTATAATATAATGCTGTAAGTTTTATTATTATCAGGAGAACTTTTAGGGGGTGGAAAACTCAAAGATAGCACGATAAAAACTGAATGAAACCTTTCACCACCCCTACTGTATTTCCTATAGAAACTAGTCCGTTTCCGCTTTTTCCTGCTGCGGTCTAACTTTGGACACTGGACATTTTTTTAGATTTCCATACACCCATATACCCATAGAAAACTGTTTGGAAAAGTTGGTCGTCGGAATTAAATGCAGTTGATTTAGTTGGTGGAAAATCAGTCCATTTATTTATACTTTTTTTAATGGATTTTAATTGAATACTAGGAAAAGTGAAAAAAACCTATGTGCATATGTATAGATAAAGTTTTGTTTTTTAATATTGACGACACTGAATCAATTAATATCTGTAAACATAGATATTTCGTATACTTATTCATTAACACATAATATATAAACTATTGAAGCACCAACAATAGAAGTTTATTATTACAGGAACGGTAATCTATACGTTTAATTGTCTTTGCACAAATTGTGTTTTTCAATAAAATTTACAAATAAAATACTTATTTTTTAAAGCATAACTGTAGTAAAATTATTTAAATATTTTAAAAATCCCAAGCGTACTTATAAAAGTAAATTTTTAGGAACTGTCCCAACACATTTGTGTATTTCTTTTTTCTTTATTATAAATATAAAAGAGCTTCTTAAAATGTAAAATTATTACATTTTAAAAATTCATTGTCTGTGCAGTTTTAAAGTGTTAATAAATTAAACTACTTAAAATGGAAATGAAATTGTTGTGATTTTCAATACAAAAAATATTTAAAACAATATGATGTTGCCCTCATTTTGGAGTCTGCCTGTATATCGCGACAATTTTGTGCTTGTGGTGGCCTGGGAAACCACCAAACTATATTGAAATTCTCTAACTAGATTAAAAAGTATATTAATCTAGTTAGAGAATGACAGAAGGCGTTAGTTTAAATGGAAATCAGCGATCATTGTAAGCATGGCGATGATGCTCCTCATCCAGTAATAAATTCGATCGAACGAGACTAAGTTTCTCTTTTGGGCAAATAAAAAAGTTTTGCAAATTGAAAATAAAGCTCTCCAACATTGCGTGCGTGCACACAGAATACCTGAGAGAGTAGACTTGAAATACGAAGAAAGAAAGAAAGAAAGAAAGAAAGAATGAAAGAAGGCACGGAGGCGCGTTTATTCCACCTGTATGTTAAACCCTATCCACTTCCGTCCAACTTGGACCAACTTTTCCGATTTCTTTTGTGGATTATCGAATGTCGTATTTCAACAAAAAATACTCTTAGAGTTGTTTTACTTTAAAAGAATTTCGATACAAATATGTGCATTCGGAGAGGTTAGACTTAACCACTCACAGGACGAACAGATACATACATAAATAATCTATTAATCCAGTTAGGTTTGCTTGCTGAGTATAATTTGATTAAAATGCGGTTGAGTAATTATATATAAAAGCTTCAATATTTATTCACAATTTATTATCATCCATGCCAGACAGCTTTATAAATATCGATTAATTAAAAGAGTATTGTGTTGTTTTATGAATAATACGTACATATCGTTCATTTATTAATCACTCAAATAATTCATTTCATTTATATGTGAATTAACAAAATATTGTATGGATGCTCAGCTCGGTATTTTGCGTTAAAATAACAAGTCCATGAGGATATTAAATTAAAAATGATTAATGGTAATATCGCAGATAAAAAATATAAGAATAACTTCCTGACTAACCAATTATAAATCAAGTAAATAAAACCATATATGTCTCGAGAAAATATAAGTTCATTCTATCAATAGACTTCATTCTATGAATAAAGAAAAGTTCAATAATAACTCAAATTTGGTTTTACTTAATCAAACTGTTATTTTGTTTTTAAGTATGTTTAATATTTTATAATTATTTTGTTAATATTGCTTTCATTGCTATTATTATTTATTAATCTTCATGTTTCCAAGTGGGATTTTATTTTTACCCATATACTCTATAATTCAATAACATTACTCATTTCATGTATTAAAAAAATCTCAGTTAGTCTCTGTACACCTAATTCAAACTTAATAAAAAAATGTAAAAAGAAATATTTTTGTAGGTAGGGCGAGTTGATTATTTAAAAATAAAATAAATGTTGATAGGAAGATAAAGAGTCGGATGAATGTTGTGAATATTAAAAGGTCTTTGTACAAAATCGTGCTTTTTAACAAGTGAAATATATACGGGAATAATAGGTCGGGAGTGGGTGGTGGACGACTTTTAACATTTTAAAATGAGCATTACAACGTCGTCGTTCTTATCGGGAGGCTCTTTATATTGGCGGCAGTGTCTGGGTTGGGAAATTTATAGGAAGTGAACCCGGGTTCAAACACCTTTATTTATTCTGCGACCTCGTGAAATTACTACCGATCGGAGTTTTCCCTGCCAATGCGAGAAACTCTACTAGGGTTAAGCTCACACTTACAATGGATAACCACGATTTCACCTCTCAAACATATCTTTCCCAACGAATGAGATTCAGAAATATTCAGAACTGGCAACAACCGAATTACATTTGAATGAAGTCTTAATACATCCGTTTAATATGTGTGTAAACACAATTTGAGTATCGTAAAATATAATGTCAAAGTTTGATGGGGGGACACTTGTTAGTTGGATTTTCGTCCGAGGCTCGGTTTACATCTTAAATGTATTTAGTATTATAAGGCCAAGTAATAGTAGAGGCTTTAGATACAATAAGCGGCCGTGACACAAAGCCGAATTTCGACATTACAAGTAAAAGGGAAACGAGTAAATTCCAGTAGCTTCCCGCAGTAGCGTCGCGACGCCTCAAAGTTTCCACAAGTAATGATACTGGCAATCGCTACGAGTTGCCTTTGTGATCACAGCTCTTCTCAACACAGAACCCTATATATATTCTAATCGAGTCGAGGCTTTTATTGCCACAAATATAAGCTTTCATTTGAGATGGACGCCGCTGTTTTGCTTACAACTTCAAATGAGAAACTTTCCCGACCAACTAACATTAATTTACGCATTTTAATTATCTATGACTAAAATAGCCGCAATGTTAAAAGAACATTGAAATCTGTATTGAATAAACATTTACATCAATTTAAACACAGAGATTATGGAATTAAACTAATGGATGAGATGCCAATTTACGTACAAAATATAATAAATACAATATTACGCTGCGTTGCTTCGAAAAGTTATTCCGATAAAACAATTTATTAGGCGAAGCAGAAAGTCAATCACAGAGAATAATATAGTATGCAATAAACAAGTTCAATAACTAAAAATATATGGGTTAATATTTCACGATCGGCCAAACACTCTTGTGCAATGAGCCAAATATGTGAATTGACTCAGTATTTTGTTCGTTGAGATTTGAATTTATCGCGCAATAAAAGAAAATTGAGATCGCTCCAGAGAAACACTAAAAGAAACAATCTGAGCCCCGATGTAAATATTGAGTGCAATAAAATTTTCCCCCTATAAAACAACTCTTTGATACTAACTAACCAACGGGACCGCTTCGGAAATATCACTGACCTTCATAAATAATTTTACGACCAATCTTTGTCAAAGTATATTTATTATATGTAGTAGAACGTCAACGAGCAAATTACATATTGTTATTTAATACAAGCTTGGAGAAAGATACAATTTATTTTAATACAATCAAATATATGTTGTTAGAGTCACCTTGTAGCCCAGTGGTTAGTTTGACGAATTAGTGACTGATACTCTCGGGTTCGATCCACGGTGCCGGGAAATACAATGTCCACTGGTGTCACTTGGTAGATTTATACTAGCGAACTAGACTCATTGCTGTGTGGTGACCTGGGAAACCACCTCTACTAAATAATCCTGTAAAGACTACAGTGGCCCGGCCAATACAAGAGATTCCATTAATAGAGATTATACAGGGTTTAAATAACTGAAAAGACTTTAAGGGGTGGTAGTGTATCGTAAGAATAATTGCATTTTTTTTTTAACAAGTGTTTCTCTGAAGTACTCAGTAGTGACTGTTACGTGTATATTGTGTCTGTTATACGTAGTTAATATTGTTAATTGTTTTTTTATTATTTTTTTAAAAACAATATATTAAATATTTACTTTCTCTTACGATACCCTACCACCCCCTAAAATAATCTCAGTAATTTCAAGTCTACCCTATAATAAAATGAAAATGAAATATTGTTTACGATATCACATATGAAAATATTATTAAATTAAATCATGATAAAATATTTTAATGGTATCACGATCTATCACAAATTGTAACCTACATGTTGATCAAATCACAGAGAGTTGTATTAGTTTCAAAGAAGAAGATTCCGATATATAATAATTTGCAGAAAAATATTTTTCACAACTGAAAATCAGAATATCTTTATTTAAAATGTTGTACCTTTATTGGGGAGCGTAATAGTGTGGTGTAGTACGTGTTGAAATTGGGTTGAAATAAATCAAGGGTGTGTGTAGGGTGTAGAAGAGGGTGATGGAATACAACCACCACGAGTTCCTTTAAATTATGTACGCGTAACATAGCTGACCTCACTTTTTTATACCGCAGCATCCGCCTACGAAAACTCCCTAATTGAATCCGGTCAATATGTTGCCAATTTGCACTTTAGGGTTCCAATTACATCGCAGAACTGAGACTCGAATACGAAAACGATACGACTCACATAAAAATAATTATATATATGACTAATTGAATATCAAGAGGCCGTATTACAAGTGAGAGTTTCACCACGTATATTTATTGCATTTCTATGAAAGTCTTATACCATAAGGTAATACAAATAATCTCAGCTTGTATCAATCATTGCATGATTGTGTTTTTATATGTTATTAAAATTCTCATGTTAGTTATAAGTAAAAAGATTTATAGATTCTGTACACCTAAGTTTAATTCATAAGATGTTTTGTATTATTTAATATTATTAATAAAATATATAATGTTAAGTACGAATTTCATATACCAAAATATAAAACTTCTTCTTATAAAATCTTTATTAGATTAAATTCAGAACCATTTCCCCATTATCCTAATTGTGTTTATTTTTTTTTTAATTAGGCTTTTGTATTTTCTACTTATTATCGGATTTCATCATTATAATAATCAAAATACTGTGTGCCTCTTTTATCCTGGAGGATAAGGTCTGGATGCTGATATGATTTTATGGGAAGACTAACGTTCCTGTTGATAAATTACGTGCAGGAATATTCTAGACTTAAATCTAGTATTCTCTGTAGAAAATCCTTAAATATTAGGTATTTTTAGCCTATGTGAGGAAAAATTTGTACTGTGATGTCAGAAGTGTTAAAATCTAATTAGAAACAGTAGCTTAAAACAAGGACTTTTTCATAATTGAATAAACTACAAATACATAGGTCACTATCTTATTTTTTTAATTAAAAATCACAAAGGTGCTCTGCACATTTTGAAATGAAAATATAGCAGACGTCAAAGTTGTCGGAACTTTTCCGTATGGCGTCCTGAGTAAGTGAAGTGGCAATCTGTGTAGGGGGTGGGTTTTTGCCTCCCCCTTGCCCCGAGAGCCATGTCCATTGAAATATTTAATTATCAAGTGTGACGCGGGTCCTTTGTTTTTACCCCTGACCATTGACCAGTCACGGTTCTATAGTCTCACATTCATTTTTCTCGGCACCGCATTTGTCTAAGGCCGGTCGCAGCTGCCTTTAGCCCATAAACTAATTCAACCGTTCGTCTCCTTTTCTCTGACATAAACTACCACCCACATATAACTTTATAACGCCTCTATCGTACCCGCATAGTTCTGGCCGCAAAGTACTCTTAAAGAAGCTAATGGGAGTGCCGGAATTAATTAAAAGTTTAGCATTCAACTGAGAGCTAACAGTGTGGGAGAATCGCATCTGTGACTATCACTTGCTATTTACACTCCAACATAGAGTGCGTGTGAAAATCAACAATATTTTAATATACCTTTGCAATACCGTCATATTTTAAACAAACAATTTATTCTAGTTAACTAGAAAGGTGTAATATACACAATGCAGCTTATATACCCAAGCCAGACGAGAACTTATTTAACTCATTAACATCATGTGGTAGAAAGTCTAGGTTTATTTAAATATATTCGCAAAACTTATTTTTCAATAAAAAAGATTCTTTAGCACGTGTTTGTGAGTGATTACTTTCGTTTTTATCAAATCACCCATAATGCCATACTATAAAAAAACATTGAATATAGGATCATATAAACTGATAAAAGTCGCGCATTCTCCTTAACGTCTAAATCGTTTTAAATGAATGTAGTAAATTCGCATTCACGTTTAGTCGATGAGGCTGAGGTTTGATTAACGTTGTAGAATTTTTCAATCTGAAATTGCACTGTGAAAATATTTGTCATTATAATTATCTGTGGATATACTCATTAATGAAATGGGCTCTTTTGTGCTGTGGCAATTCCCATTGTGTCCAGATTCGCCACATAGATACTAATTAATTAACCGCAATTTAATTTTTAATTTTTTAGTTGGTTAATGAAGATTGATGAATACCAAAGTGTAAAATATACTGTACGAAGTGAGAATAATGTGTTTCCTCTATATAGATACAAAAAAAGTTTTACAAAGATTATCGATGTGATCACTTGTTACCCATACAAGACATTATATTATGGACAAAGAAAACACTTTTGGTGAATTAATTATTTGAGATGATATATGAATATTGTATTTTGAAAGTGTACCGTGGTTTGCAAATTGAATACAGTGGAGGGCAAACAACGAGGGCAGTAACGCGGTTAAGAGGAAGCACTACGTGAAACATTCAAATTAGTCTCGCTAATTCGGCAACCGACAGTCGCGAAATACCATTTTGCATATATCCACATGCAAATTAATGTGTTTTGGACTTTGGACTTTCGGATTTCAGAAGGGTGGTTGTATAACAACCCAAAGTACTATGCAAACTTTGAAATCTAATGTGGTTGTATTCACGAGCGTGTGAAAACAACAGGTCTATGTTTTGATAAAAACAAGCTATTGAAAACTTTATGAATTTAATAATTACTCCTCATGCTATTAAATATTTTATCATATAATATAAGGCTGTCTTTTAATGAATTTTTCTTGCTTCAGATTAATTCTTCATTGTATTAAAAATGTTTTATTCGGGAGTTGTACCCATAAAATCAGCACTGAACAATCTATGAAAAGTTTCAATAATTGCTTCGTAAAAGCTCCAGACCGACAGTAAAATTCGCACTAAAATAAAGTGGAATTAATTATTGGTATGTACATTGTAAATATTTAATTTTAAAATCGCATTTTATTACTTTGGAGTATGAAATATCTTTGTTAAATATAAATTCTTCAAAGAAACAATAAAAAATGATATTAAATAAATAAAACTTTAAATAGTTCTATGACTGTCTACTTTACCTATTACTTTGTCTCATTTGATACGATTAGCATATTATGGTAATGCGTGTATTTTATTACGGTCTTTAGCTAATGGGATATCGTGTACGTCTACATGTACATGTATTGTAAGTGTATAGGGTAGCAAATTACACGTGGAACACACGTGTTATTTTTATGGCGGCCACGAAACCGACGCGGTCAGACGGCTGTCACCTGTGCACGACCATGTTGCAAATTAGACCCACTATTAAATTGTCACCATGGAAAACAATGTTACCTGTACTTGCGTCCACGTGCCGACAAAGCCTTCAATGTTTATGACTGCCGATGGAAAACTAATGCATGGAATTTACCACCAAGAATTATGCCTGCAGTATTGTTAGAAACCGCACTAAAAATATCTATCTTACATACATACATACAAAGTGGACGTATGCTTTATTGTAACAAATACTTTCAATTTAAATATTAAATAATAGGAAATATTGAAGTAATGGTATAAAATCATAATCAGATGAACCAAGGCTTTTATTTTATAATCATAGATATAAATATAAAATATCGCATCAGTGGCCAAATGCATAGTTAGTTCAAGTACATCAAGTAGTCAAAAACATCAGTTGCCTGGCAAACATTATACTGTAAACATCTCTCTTCATATCTTCAATTATATTTCACAGTAAAATGGGTAAATGCATTGTTACTACATGTCATATGGACTCAAACATACACTCAAATAGATCTAGGCTCAGTTTTTACCGCTGACTACTTCTTTAACATGTTTAAAATATTATTGCGTTTTAATCGCCAAAGTATTGTCACAACCACTCTCAGAGGTCACTAGAAATGTGTTGAGTGAGGGAGACACACTTATGCCTTTATCAAATAGGAGAGAAGAGTGCAACAATACACGGGATAACACAAAATTGCACGAATTATTTGTATGCAATGCGAAATCTATTGATTTGATATCTATGTCTAAAAATATTATTTGAAAAAACTATCGAAACTTACATATAATTAGGTAAATCTCATAATTTTTAGTGACTTTTTTAATTTAGTATGTAAACTATAATTCGGTTATTAATATTTCGTTGAAACCAAAGGACTAAATTATTTTCTGTTTCAGTAATAACAAATTTCTGCAGTCTAGTTGAAGCTATGAAGCTATAATTTTGTAACGTGTGTCCTATCTAATTATGGTAATATTTAGCTTTAATATTATAATATCTGTATTAAAAAGATTGTTGATTGAGAAGAGAGGTAGAATAGAGATCAGATTCTATCCGTTGAAGATACGACAAACAGAGATTCAATTAATTGTTGGAGCCACAGACGGTCAGTTTCCGCTTGTCGCCGACATAAATGAGAAAAGTTGGCACAGATCGATACCAACATAGATACCCATTGAATCTATTGCACTCCGATCTCTTTGAATTGCAACCATGTTCTCTTCACAAAGAGTACGCTTATATGCATATTACTTCATCGGAAAATATTTTAATCAATTCAAATATAAAATGATATCAAATATGCATACCTTATTATTCCATGTGGCATCTTGCGTGGCTCTTATAATATCATATAAAGCACAAGCTGCTAAAGCGGTGACTCCAGTTTCTTTGCTGAATGTAGCAGCCGTAGCCAAAAAAAGACAACAAGCTAACGATGCGTGCCTTTTTAATAATAATCCCCAATCGCTATCAAACACTTCACAATTATCACCTCCACTTACACATTTACACTCCGTTAAAACGCTTTTCACTTGATCATCGTATAAAGATTGATGGCGTCCATTAGATACACTACCATTAGTCAAATTAGTAGTTCCGTTACATTTTAGTTGACGATTGTGATGCCAACTGAGGAAAAATTTTAAAACACAGAATATGCCATCTCCGGCACCAAGCTCTCCAAGTTTCGCAAACCAGTTACTGTGTCTGATGTTTTCGCACAACTCCTGAAGACGGCATTTAAGTTGATGGCCGTCATAAAGATGGTAGCTGTTAGAATATCCATTTGATACTATGTGTCCGTTTGTGTTGCAAGATGGTCTCCTCACAACTTTACGCGAGTTCTTTTTGGTGTGCGTAATACCGTTCATCTTTTGGGTGCATCTTGACACACAGCACGTGTTGGTTGTAATACCTTCGGACGCATCTCTATATTTGACATGAGTCACATATACGAGAAAGCTCAACAGGTAGAAGTTACAGGCAGCCAAATCTGCTCGGCCAACTATTCCGGCCACTGCTTCTGTGTGGATTGGATGTGATGCAAATGTCAGACCGGCGATGGCTGAACCAAGTTTTATTTTTGCTGGCGGTAACAAAACTCTCGCAACACGTACTACTAATGCTGTAGCTAGACAATGTAATAATACATTGACTAGATGATAACCCCATGGTTGGAAGCCTCCTAAAAGGTAGTTCAGTCTGAAGGTGAACACACACAGTGGGCGATAGGAACCATGTGAGCCACTATCAGACAGAGGCGTCCCCCAAAAGTCGTTCTCAAAAAGGTTCCACCAGGGGGTGTTCGGCATAAGATCGGGGTTGGTGAGAATGGCTCGTCTGAAAAAAAAAGAAAAATTTCGATTACAATTTAATACTTGTTTTTTAATAATACACAATTACAACAATGATTATGTAATGCCGCGTACAGACACTCGCGCGAATCCATTCAGCGAATGTTCGCAATAATATTGGTAAATAATAATAATACTCGCAATATTACAAAATACGCGAATCCAATGAACGGTTTTTGAAACATTTAAATAATTTAGTAAAAATTCACCACACCCTCGACAAATTAAGGCAAATGTTGAAGAATATGCCTTCCACACTCTACCCATTCGTCTACATTCATTAATATTCGCAAATGTATGTTCGCGGCATAAATATAACATATGATATGAAATCGTTTAATATAAACAAAGCTTCAATATTAAAAAAAATGTATATATGGGGACAGAGATGGAAATATTTTTTATTCTCTGGTATCTAATTTTTTACAATAATTTTAAGATATATTTATGTAAATATATGCATATTGAATAGAGAAGGCTGTGTGAAGCCAGGAGCAGTAAGGCAACCTCTCTTATCGTGGCACGTTGAAATTAACTGCTCAATGATAAAGTTACGGACCACTTTGACATCAACTTCTTCTGCCCGGTACTTCTATTCTCTTTAGGCTTAACGTAAAAAGGGGAACCATTTTTTCATCACCGGGATTCGGCCACACCGTTAGGTTTTGTGCAAAATCGATATCTGCGCCTCTGACCCAAATCCACCAAGTTGACATTCATTCAGGATTGTATTTACTTTAGTACATTATTTTAATTAGTGATATACTCCTATTATACAATCAAGAATGTATAAATTCACTAATTGGGTTGTACTTGTCCAGTATTGTAGTATATAGCAGTAAAATGAGGTGAGTAATATTGAAGATACGTTATGTGGGCAGTGGTGAACAGATATCACAAAGCTTTTAGATATGGGGTTGATAGTAAATGTCGCGTGACGACCCTTGCAAACTTGCAACCTGATAAGGGACCCGTGATAAAAATATTTCATCCACATTAAGAGACTACTGCAATACTGAGCCATTTTTAACACCACACGCCAACATTTATCACTACATACATTTTATTGCCAATCACGACTTAATTAAAATTTTAATAACAACAAATGGTATTTTTTTAGTTGTGTAAAGTGTGTGTCAGTTTGATGGGAGTTAAAATGTATTATGATATTAATAAATACTTTGCATGTCATTGAGAACGTGCAGCTTTATAATAAATTAATGATAATCCTCAAAGTTATAACTTTGTCCAGTCAATGGCTCACTATTGAAAAGAAATCGCCTTTCAAAAGGGTCAGATGAAACAGATTATGTTTTCTGTACCTACTCTATTTCAAATGAAGAAAAAAAACAAATCTAAGACAACCTTTTCAAAGATTCGATGAAAGACAACTCCGACTACAAAGTAATATTTCACGATTATAATAAAAATCTACAAGAAACAATATGAAAAATAAAATAAATTGGCAATGATAATAGATTTAGATACATTTGTAAGATGTTTATGACAAAGAAAAAATGTACATTACACATAAATTCTTTAATATAATATACGTATGCCTGCACTTAGTAGAGCTGAAAGCATTCTGAATACATTTATTTGGACCCGGATATCGACATAAAAGAGATGAGCTCTGCCCTTCTCTCTATATTTATTTCTCGAACAATGTTATTTTCTATGCGGAGCATTAAAACTCTGGTGAAAATATTTACGAGTAGAAAAAATTAATCCATCTAAAAGCACACACATACACACACGGTAATCTTAGAAGGGTGTACGAGCCTCGTACCGTAGCGACACATTTTCTTGTATAGGTACCAGGGTTCTGCGAAAGTATATTTTTATTTCATAAAGCTTTTTGCCATGTACGACATCGAAATTTGTTGTTTTTAACGGTATAAATCCGTTGTGGATTTACCTCCATAATTTTGAAGGTTCGGAGCCGAGTGCCGTTTTCAGGGAGGCGGTGAAGGTTTTACGAGTTTTCCGGGTAAATTTTTGAGAGGCAAAAGTGTGAGCCCAATAAATCTGACAACCCTGCACCCCTCGTTTTTACGAGAGCACAGCCAACAGAAGAAAACCATTAAGGAGCCGACGAACACTCGTCCTCTATGAATAAAGTCGCGTGGCAAAATGCGCCATCTGCTGTAAGTCCACGTGGAGATGTGTCACAATTATGCTGTGTATATTTTTGCCCCAAATAAAGTCACACTACACAATACAAATGCACTTTTTACCATGATATCATTTTTTTACTATTATTATATAATTAATAATTAGAGCCGCCTTGTGGCCGAGTGGTTAGTGTAACGGATTCGTGAGTGAAGACACCCGGGTTCGATTCACGGCACCGGAGTCACTTGGTAGATCTAGCTTAGCAAACTAGATCTTAAGTACTCATTGCTGTGTGGTGGCCTGGGAAACCATCTCTACTATATTCTCCCGTAAAGGCCAAGGTGGCCTGGCCAACCCCTTATAAAGGGACTCCCGTCAATAGGGAAGGTGTCACGATATACATTATATAATTATATCTGAATACATTTTTTTCTTTTATCGTTTACGAAATCATTTATTTAAAATGTCAATTTATTTATGGGTAAAGACTATCCTCCATTCATGTCAAAGGATGTCTACGTGTTAGTTATCAAAACTATACCCAGACACCTCAAAAAATAAAATATTGTGGAAGTTACATTAAATAAATTTATTTGATAAAATTATTTTTAACTATTTCGTTTAAGTAGCTAGTAATCTCATGTCACTATATTTGGGTGGTGTATTTTTAGGTAATATTTTATCGATTTCCAACTAAACTTAATAAGTACGTATATAATGGAAATAGAGGGGGAATACGAGTATTATTTATGATGGTAAAGTTAAAATTACGTAACATTTAGATTAAAAAAACGGTGGGTAAGACAGATACAGTAATATTAAAAAAAACATTTAATATGGATTCAAATTTATTGATCTAAATATTAAAAAAGTGCGTCCAATAGTTTTTTTCCAAATTTTCAGTATAAATATTCGGTTGCCAGTGCATGATTGCAAATAAAACATTATAATTAAAATAAATTAGGATATCGGATAAAATCAATAATAAAGCTTTTTACTAATTGGGCACGTGAAAAAAATCACATGCAGAAGATGTTATAAAGAGGAGGTTTTCTCGAATTTTACAGCTTGGGGTGTTGCGCTGTCGCCTCACAAAGGGTGTCATACATTCGTTCCGTTATTGCTACACATTCGCTGGTAATAAAATATATATCACACCCTTGTACAGCCTTCACCGCCGTGGATTATACTGCCTCAAAGAGCAAAAAGTTATATCTGGCACTGAGTTTTTATAACAAGGGGTTGGTAGCTTCCCCTACATCTAACATAATATTCATGTGCGCATTCAAATTGTTTCGCGCTAAATAAAAACGCTGACTATGGAAGAAACAACAAACAAAAAACACACACACACGTATTTATTTCATATCATAAGCTTAATGTTTTCGACATATTACATAAGATCAATTTCTATATAAATAATATATTGAAACACGTGCCGTTGCCGAAAATAAATTTGTTTCGGGAAACTGGGTACATTTGAAGAAGCTTGATACTCAATACTGAAGTAAACAGATATTAAATTACTCAATATCGGTTAATCTTACCCAGTCTTATTACATAAAACCAATCTTGTCTATAATAAATTTATTCTAATAAGAAGCGTATTCTCAGATATAACATATTGGCATATTAGTTTCCCTTTATTTCGCAGTAATTAATTGTGGCAGGATGATTAATATGAAATTGTTTGTTCATTATTTTATTATTAATTACATACACGCAGTATTAATTTATCAATTGGAAAGCGTAGTTGATTAATTAAAAATTATTCAGACGTTATAATTTGTAATTTTTTTTAAATAATTTGCTAGATCACTATAAAATATTAACAAAATAATGAACCAAAGGTAGTTAGATTTAATAACTCTGTGAATAAAATAACCAGCGTGAATATATATTTTTATTATTAATAAAAAATAAATATTTATTACGTATTTAACAGTCTCAATACACAAGCGACAGTCACTACTAAGTACTTCACAGAAACAACTAATTCCATGAAGGTGGCCCAAACTTGATTACAAAAGCCCTACTTTTTTATAGTTAATATTTTTTTCACTTATTTTCGCAATATTCTACCACCCTCTGAGATATTCTCAGTTAATTCAAGTCCAATCCGTAAAAATGAAAAAACGACATAATATCACAATTAAATATTATGTAACAATAATAGGTACACAATAAAGAAGGTTTTTTATTATTTCAAATCCTATTTAAAAATTAATTACTCAGAATAATGGTAAATATTCAGTCATCTTGTAATACAAATCAATATATTGATTATGTGTTTAATAACTGAATTATAAGTGTAATAAATGTGGCTTTTGGAAGAATCCGTTAAATGTGAAAGCTTACGTGTGAGTCAAGGATAATAATATATTATTGTCTTATATGGTTGGCATATAGAAGGCAATAAAGAGTGTTTAGATCAATGATAAAGAGGTCGACAATGGCATTTCAGAAGACACATGTTACTGGAAACACACCTATGGCAAAAGTTTGGCGGCGCCAGTCAAAAATTTTGGCAATATCGTAACGCCAAGTTTTCCGCCTTACATCTGTTCCCCAGCCCGTCCAAGAGAATTAGAAAACTTTACCCCTGGTCACCAAGTCAGGAATATACGATGCCCCAATCGACAGCCTGTCTATGTTAAGCAGACCTCTTAAAATGTAAAACGACCCATGCTAAGATATTGTATTTGTTATATAACTTCAATATTGAGCACAACTCAAAATACCATCACTTTTTATGTAATCGCAAATTAAGCCTTCAGTTGCCTAAATGGGAAATTTTAATTAAAATACCATTTTTTTTAAACGTTGTAATGTTGTTTATTATATTACAAACTTCGTGCGTCACGAAGGCATAATACAAAATGAAGTGTTGTATAAAAAGAGAACGTTTTTGGTTCAAGGCCTCTAAAATTTCAATCTTAGGAAGCATTACCTAAAAGCTCCTTCATTTTGATAAACTAAAAAGCTTGAGACACAAGTCGAGTCGCTTTTCCTTTGGAGGATTAATATACGTACACATATTTACGGTCTTTTGCGAGGACGTTTTATTTTTAACAATCTAAAACAATATGTAGTTGGAATTGATTGTGAGCTGAAAAAACGGCGCCGCGTCGTTTCAGTGTGTTTATTTGCCTTTAGCTCTAGAAACAAACAACGGACGTCTCGAGTTACTCGTAGTTCAATATTTTTTCATTTCCGCCTTCTTTTTTCCATCATTTGTTAAGCAAAGCGATGATGAATAATAAATACTAATGCTTGTCATAATATTTATACCTGGATAATATAATAATATTAGAGCATCTATAAATAACACTCAATGTATTCGCATTTAAAACTACATTAGAGAATATATCAATAGTATTAGGATAAAGAGATTTTCATTTATTTATTCCTTTTTGGGTTTAATTGTGAAATAATATGAATATGCTTTTACTGTAAGTACCTCGACATACGAGGTTTTCGAGATACGACCACGCGAGCGATCGATTTTTTGCTTCGAGATACGAGTAAAATTCGAGATACGAGCTATCAGCTACAGAAATCCATGGATCTGGAATAGCTTACATGTGAGGGGGAGAAAATTTAAGCGAATAAGGCAAAAATCGGTGAAGAGAAAAGCAGTGATGAAAATTAAACGAAATATATTTCTTTATATTCTCATTTTGGTTATGCACAATCAATATTTGTCATTAATATATACATTTTGTATTCAAAAATACGTGATACGGTAAAAAAAAAACATTTTGTTTGCTAGGACTTTTTCGGAGGCTGGAACGGAATAATGGCAGTTTGTATGGAATTGTATGGGAAAATTTTATTCGAGTTAAGGGGAAAGTTGCGGAACGAATTAGAATGTCGAGATACCTCTATAATTATCAATTTTGCATCTTTATAATTTTTTTTAATTAGGTACAAGATGACCCAGAGCACTACTATCTATAACACAAGACATTATTGCAAATACTTGATTTTTTTTTGTTTCAGGATATTTATAAATTGTACAAATGGAGTATATATGTACATTAGTTTGCTGAAACGCATTCTACTTCATATTTTGTTTGTACCTTAAAACAGATTTAAAATGATTAATATCTGCACATTTTTTTATAAAAAAATTAATGCACGATAATAACAGTTAAAATTGTAATGATTCCAAAGGTTGAATGGGGATTATTATGTATTTAGGTTAGTGCTGTGATACGCAAAATAGATTCATGTTTACCAGTGGGGTGCGCTAAAAGATAACACTCGTTCTGTTTTATGGATAGTGAGCTAAAGTATATACATATGTGAGCAAATATATCCAGAAAGCCTACTTTCAACAATATGTACGTAAGATCTATTGAACAGGAAAAAAGAAATCTCACAACGCAGTCTAGTTCCTGTCACGTCTTACGCCAATTGTGTGCGAACATATCGCGGCTTTTTATACCTACAACCCCTTTACGCTTTATCCACTTCGTTTTCAACCAGAATACAATATTTATTGATGAAAATAAAAATTTAAAGTTGATTTCGATTAAATATTATAAAATAAGAATATCTAATATCGGCAAATATTTATAGTATGTTTAGCTTTAAACTGTACCGCAAACATACATAGATTTTCTTCTAGTATTCTACAAAAATAGCGTAATAGCTCAGGGGATAAGAAGCGTGGCTACAAATACTGCGTTCATGGGTTCAAATCCCAATCAAATCGAGAATTTTTAAATTGATTTGATCGGTTATTACGAATATCGGGAATAATATTATCAAAATCCCGATCAATCTTCTCGATCCAGGTTTACTCTGATTTCCTGGATCGTAGGGTAAATACTGAGGCGATTATTAAGTCAGGCAGAGCCGCTCTGTCGGTGACCTGTGTAACTAGCAATCACCGACAGACATTTAACACGTTGTTTTGTATTTTTTTTTATTATACAATTTCTTTATTAAATATAATTTGCGTACAATGTTTTGATACATTATGATTAGTTGTTACAATGTTAAGTTTATAAGACTTAGTCTTTTACTTATTTTAATACGGAGTATAATCAATTGATATTTAAAATAATTAATAAGTCATAACATAATTTATGGGAAAAAATACAAAAACCCACTTGTAGAACTACTGAAATATATATAAATATTATACATAATCGTTGTTTTGTATTAAAAACCTCTCAAATAGACCCTTTCTAAAATTAAAACCTCCTCGGAGCGTAAATAAGTAAATGAATAAATAAAATAAACAAATGAGCAAATGAAACCGAGATGATCGAATTACTTTTTAATTGGAACATGATTCAAAGCCATGACAATGGTATTTGTTGCAGTGAATCTCTCTCCTGTGCTAATATGCTGGTAAATTTTAAGCTAGAAATAATTAAATTCCAATATTTATTTTATTTATTTATATAAGTTAGTGTAAAAATATACCTTTCATACAAAGTTGTCAACAAATTATTCATCCATAAATAATTTAATTCCAGACGTTCCCATAGCAAATGAAGTATTCGTAGAAGTAGGTACATATATGCATTACACGAAGATAAATATTTATACACATTCTTACGTCACGTTCTTTGGTGGTAGTTTTTTTTTTGCTAGGCATTGACTTGTACGTGTGTGTGAAATTGGACGGGGCGCATTTGTTGCCGGTCATTTTGTACGTGAGGCCCCAACAAATAATACGAGCCAACTCAATTTTGTGGTGAACATATAAAAAGGAAAATTGCAAATTCTTACTACTAATTGATAGAAAGAAATAAATCTGCAACATAATGAAATATATTCACACTCTTTAATAATTTTAAAAAGTGTATAAATAATAATAAAACCAATGATAATACTTAACAATAAATAACATGATTATTTTTCTATTATCATAATCTATAAAAAATACTAATTTGTCAACAATACGCTTCTTAGTCGTCTGACATTTCACACCCTATATTGCCACAGTAATCGTTTAAATAAATAAGCGAAACGCGACATCAAAAGGAACCTTTTTAAAAGCTTTTCGGAGAAAGTAAATACGACAAGCTAGAATATATTTTTACGCAGTATTTTTTTCGAATTCCATCAGGCACTGAAAAAGATATGAAATTCGTCTTTCCGATATCGCTTCTAACGAAGGCCTCATTTGTAAGTTATCCGTGAATAATTAAGTTTCTAAGTCAACCTTTTGAAATATTAAATTTCACATTATAATAAATAATATTATTAAAAATAAATCAATCGATTTTTTGTAATATGAATATTCCGTGTATAGTGACCTACTTTTTAGTGAAATTACGTATAATATTTTACTATAAATGAGTATTCGGTTAAGCGGGTTATTTTATTTGAACTCTATCACAATCTCATTAAACATCTGTGTACGCTTGATCGGCTTTATACATATAAAATACGTTTGGGGAAATAATGAAAGCCTACTTCACATAATCTGACGTATTGTGTGCCAGCGTAAAATATTATACATATAAAAAGCACGGGAGCGAAACATTAATTTGCAGAGAATAATAATACTGTATGTTGCAGAATGGCAGAAATGGAAAAAGAGTGAAGTACGCTTTGATTGATTAAAAAAATATTTCGCAGGCGGCAGTCGGGAATAAGAGCCCTGGGGAAATTACCGAGTTCTTTTGTAGCTTTCCAACATTGCCGCCGGGATCCAATACACCTCCAAACACTTTGATGGATCAGAAATGCAAGTTCAAATATATGACGACGGGAAACACACTTGATCTCTGACCTGAAATAATAAAGCAATCCGACATCACCTTCCCTTCGGATGCCTGGATCAATCCACAGCTCGGATATTACATATTGGTATACTTTCGCAACACTGATATATTTTTTCAACCAACATTTTATTTAACTTGTTAACTGTTTTAGTTGACTAAATAGTGGACTATACATGATGACTTCATTATGCTTTGTTCAACACAATCCTTATTATAATCATTATCATATCCCCAGACTGTGTAGTCAACTAACGCTGTATTTACAATTCACTAAAACGACGTGTCGTGATAAATCATATAAAATTAAGGATGTATTATATTATGGATCATTATTAGTCAGTTTCTTCAAGTCATATTACGTTTCTTCAGTGCCTGTTAAAGCTATAGCTGAGCGGTTCCGATGTGTGTATCGGAAGCATTCAAGAGAACATATACAGGCGATTCTGGGATGGAGAGAATAGCATGAGATTTAAAGATAACACCCCGATATCCCCGAGCTGGTTTTTGACAGTTGGTAGCTCTAGCTAAATCTTTAAGAAACGCATTTGGCTCGTAAATCGCCGAATGAAACGAGCTCGAGATTTAACACCAGCTGAAGAAACCGGGCCTATGTTTATTATGAGAGTGCGAATAAAAATTTTGAGCATCTTCAATATTAAAATTTCATGTAAGAATCAACTGAATCCGGGTTGATTCTGGCTGGCTATTTATAAATGAGCACAACGATGTCATTATAAATAATAACAAAACAATAATCTAAATAAATTCATACAAACATATACTGTAGCATATTTCGTTTGTTTGGATATTAATTGAAATTTTCGTTAGGCAATTAATTAGCCTTTATCCAATAAATAATAATGAAACCCTTCAGACAACACTCAGTGGGTGATTGCCATTTAATTACGTTATGTAAAAATTCAAACAATAAATATTTTTCATAAAAAATATTTAAAACGACACGGTGCGGTTGATATTATATAATATTAGGTGAGCACACGTGGCGACAAGTGTATATAGAGTACATATTAGACATTGTATGGGGAAGAAGGCACCCCACCGTCTGTCAATTTGGTTTTCAATAAACGACAAATGTCATCCTTTCCATAGAGATTGATCCCAAGTCGCCATATTCTATTCCCATAACGAGTGTGTGTCAAAAAATCAACAGATGTTGGCGTGGGGGTGCGAGCCATGTTCATAGGTATATGCGATGTCAGTCGGTCCAAATAAGGGTACAAATTCCACCCCCCACGTAAACTACTCCGGGTTATTGTAAGGGAGACTTAAATAAATAATAGCGAACCTAAACACAATATTCGTCGCGCTACAGGGGATGCGATATTTGGTTCCAGCAGACAATATAAATCACACTTACTTTACAGACGTAAATGACTATCGAATCGATATTATTTTACTAACATTTATAGAGATGATCATAAAAATCTTTTTGATAATGCTTTGAAAATTAATATTTAATTTAATATAATAAAAATTTTTTTAAAGGAAATTCAACAAATATACTATACAGAGTGGACTTGAAATTACTGACAATATTTTAGGGGATGATAGGTTATTGGAAGAATAATGAAAAAAAAAAAATTAATAGTATTAATAGTTCTAGAATCGAGTACGGGCCACCACCTTGGAATCAGCTGTTTCTGTAAGGTACTCGGTAGTTATTTTTTAATAAATTGTAAAAAAAATCGCTTATATTTGCGATACATACCATCCCCCAAAATATTGTCAGTTATTTCAAGTCCACTCCATGTATGTATTATAATAATAATGTATGTTTTATTATTTTAATATGAAAAATGCTTTATTATATAATCAACAACACACAGAGTTTATTCAAGAATGAATCATTAGTTGGACTAGAAATGCATCATTCTATCTTTATTATATTTCTTGGCAGCAAGAGATGATTGATAGTTTGTATTTCATTTCAGAAAGATTGCATTGCAAATTCCTCAATAAGTATTGCACTTTGATGTATGGGGTAATTTGAGTTGTGGTCGCGTGTTCTTCCAATAAAAATGTAAATTGACCAGAGCCACTTTTCAACTCTACCGTATAAATCATAATATATTATCTGTAATTCTTCATCGGTATTGATATAAAATAAATGTTATAATAAGGTTATTTTGATGAAATTAAAATAATATTCAAAGTGTCGCCGAGTGGGACAAAGTCGCGAAATGAGCTTACCAAAGTGTGGATCTAATTTGGGAAGTTTTCAAGCACAACTTCGGGAGTTGCCATTGTGATAATTAACATTTTCAATTATTTGCCCGTGAGACGTCCCAGTTAGATAAAAATTATTCAAATGATATGATTCCATTAAACAAGTGACAGGGGATCCCTCTTATTCTTGTTAAAAAGCGCAAACTTGGCAAAGATTATTCTCACGCCCTGCTTTGTAATTAGTTGCTCGACAAAGTACATACAGTCGTCTTTCAGCCAGACATCTTATACACTGTTAAACCGAATACATGCATTTTTTTATATTTAAATACAATTTGTAAATAGATGTGTTATATAATTTACTTGAAAATGTATGTTTATATTATCAAAGAAAGCTGTTTTAAATGTCCTTACTAATATCTCCGTTTTAAATCCTCAAGCTTTTTATTATTACAATTTCTTTATTATTCATAAGTTTTTACAATGATTGATAGAACAATACATATTTGGAAATAGACTTTACCTACAAGCCACCTATAACTTACATGAGAGTGTTTTGTTTAAATTTGACACGAATAATAGTATTAAATTATAGAAAAATTGGGGAAAAAAATTAAAACCCATGATCATCAAGCTTATAATAGTTATCTGTTATATAACAAACATTAAGACCCGTTCATATCTTGCCGACAAAAACTGTCATGTAATGTAAAATATTTTTTTAGACTTATACTTACTGTGTTATATGAATACGTGTATAAAGACTGCATGTAACTATGCACGTAACGTGTCTGCAAATATTGATTGAATATAATATATTATCTATTACAAGTATTACATAAAGTGTTTTGCCTAGTTATTAGGAGGTCCTTAAGGTTGTTAAATCTCCCTCACCTTTATAACAAGTAGTAACTCACGCCTTCCAGTTATGAAAGCTTTAGATAAGCGAACTTTTCCTTTGATCATTTCAAACGACATTTCGCAGACAAACTCGACATCTCTATGTTTTAATCCACAATCACAATTTATATCAATTATAAATTACCAAGAATACCTTCGATATAAGGTTCTATTTAGATTGTTTTTCATTAAACTCTATTCGAGCACGATATTACAATTATATACACAGGGTGGACTTGAAATAAGTGAGTATATTTTAGGGGGTGGTTATCGTAATAATAATCTAATTTTTTTTTATTAATAATTATTAAAAAGTAATTAATAATAATAATTAAGTATAACAGACACACTATACACGTAACAGTCACCACTGAGTACTTCAGAGAAACAGATGATTCCAAGATGGTGGCCCATACTCGATTCCAAAAGCACTATTAATATTATTCATTATTTTTTAATTAATATATTTTTTTCAATTATTTTTACGATACCCTACCACTCCCTAAATATTGTCAGTTATTTCAAGCCCTGCATATATATAATTGTAAGAAAATTTTGCAATTATATTATTTGATAATAAATATAAAATAGAATATCATCGTACCTAATTTTAATTGAATAAAATGATTTTTTTCAGTATTATGCATTGTAACATATTTGGTGCTTATGAATATTATAAATATGATATATTTTGAAATTAATTAAATATTTTTATCATTAAAATACCCATTTCGAGATTAAAGTTATGTATTAATTGTGATAAAATAGTTATACAAAATATTATTCTTCCATCTGGTAACACTGATGGTTGAGGGAACTGTACATACATATAATATACACACACCAATTAAATACATATTATTTGGATTATGTCACCTCTACAATATTTGCTTTTATTATATTGTAAGGCCTCATTAAATTATAATTTTATTTAATATAACAAGCGTATTATTTTAATAATTGTATGTTCTGAAGAAAGGCTTGTTTGTTAGTCGTACTAGCTGTTAGTATATAATGCAAATATTATTTGTCTCGCTAAGGAATGTCTCGTCGGTGTTGGGATTAAGCTCGAACAATTCCACGACAGATTCTTATTCAAAACAAGGTGGATTGTCTTCGTAGTCGCTAATCAGGGAGCTTATTTTTGTCGTCAGTTCGTAGGCTTTAATTGTACTGTTAAATGTCTCGGATACCGATATTGTCATTCTGAACGCGTACTCTTTGAAGAAGGGGAGGTTCTGTTCTCATTATCAAAGAGAAGAAAGGTGACAAATATTAATCAGATGAGAATCTTGTTTAATATTCTAATGGTGAATTTACTCGGATCAAATGTGACACGGACGCATTTATACGCACGTAATTAAGAACCGAGTTTGGTGCAAGAAGCCTTCCAGAATTCCCTTTAAAAGCTCGATACAATTCAACAATGTGTTCAGAGATACTTGCTTTCAAATTTTCGGTATAGATGTTCGTGACTATTGTTTGGCGCTTTTAGTGTTACCTACACAAATTTATCTAATTGTAAAAACCAGGAAATTAATGAATATTTTTAAATTATGTAAATTTTTTATTAGTTTACAAAAAAATCCTAGCTTAAAACAATCGATTGAGATTCTTATGAAAACAATGATTTATCGTTAAGTTTGTTTTTCAATTATTTATAATTAATTTAGTTTGTACAAGTTTTTTTAAGTGTTACCTACACACATTTATCTCATTGTAAAAAGCAGGAAATTAATGGATATTTTTAAATTATGTAAAAAATTTATTAGTTTACAAAAAATCCTAGCTTAAAACAATCGATTGAGATTCTTATTCCCGTTATGTTTGTTGGTTTTTAACAATATTTCCATTTTTCGTATACAATATAAATTTTAAACCCTAAACAAAAGGTCATACGGAATAAACTTCGGATACTCTCAGTCATCATTCTGTATTTTAGAAATTATTGTCACTGTATGAAATGTTTCAGTCGATATATGTAAAGATACTGAATAAGTTTGCTTTCATTTATATGATGTATTTTATATGAGCAGAAGAATGCATAAACTGAAAGACTGTCTCATACTCAATTTCATTTGCCAACATCTTAATATACTATGAATGACTGTTTTTTATAAAGAACGACATAAAATATTCAATATTAGAATATCAATTAGATCCAGTGCTAGAGAAGACATACACCCAATAATTGTTTTCCCTGAATAATGTCATAATATAGATTGTGTTGTAATATAAAAACATGACTGGTTTTAGATAAGCCCCAGAGCAGCATCTGGTAGGTTGTAATAGCGAAATGATGTAAAATATGCGATGCTTGGTCGTTCTTTTACCGAATGTAATATAAGGCTGAGATGCTGCTTCTTGACGTCCCTAGGACTGCAAACGTGACAAGCTTACAGAATAATACTAAGACACTGCTAGACAACCAACTGTGGACATTTTGAATCATACAAAACAACTCGTTTTAAAATATATAAATATAATACAAAGCATATTAAAATAATAAAATAGCAAAATATGCAACCTATTAAATGGAGCGATTAAGTGCAGTAAAAATGCTCTTACAGTGACAATGTGTAACTCCAGTAGTTCAATATAGAAATAATAGGTAAAATCAAAATCAATTTTATTAGATGTATGCATCTTCTATATAAACAGAGAAGTTAGAAAATCTTTGAGAAACATTATGCAAGTAAAATAATTTATTTTTTACTGTGCGTTAACCCAAATAGGAATGGATTCAATATATTTGAATTCATATCTTTTTGGGTTGACGCACCTTCACATCATTTAATAATAATCTTTTATATATATTATATAAGATTTAGAATTGATTTTTTTATCCATGTATCAGAATTTATGTACAAATATCGTTGAATAATATGAATTCTTATAATCTGAAGAAAGGATATACATATCTATTAAAATTTGTATGTGTTATAGTAAATATTAACAAGAAATAAGTTAATTTATTAAAATACATATAACTCGATAGTACAATGTATCGGCTTTATCCACGCAGATAAAATATTTTGATGAGAAAATTCCTTTGAAATTGCTGAAAAATATTGTGTTGCAGAAGTTCGTTCATTTATGGTATGAACAAATTTCATTGAGAATTTGGTGAAGGCATTTGCAGGTGAAGGTACCTGAAATCCCATTATTAAATTTGACAATT
Organism: Agraylea sexmaculata; assembly: GCA_022606485.1. Lineage (NCBI taxonomy): Eukaryota > Metazoa > Arthropoda > Insecta > Trichoptera > Hydroptilidae > Agraylea > Agraylea sexmaculata. The sequence continues at coordinate 31,610 of JAGTTH010001641.1, forward strand.
CGAGCGTTGGAGTTTTGTAAAAGGAGTTGGAAAGCGGACAGACAGAGTCCCACGGGACATCTCCGGCGGGACATTAATCGTAAGGTCGGCAAAGAATCCCCAGGAACAACCCCCTATCCTTTATCTGAACTACCCACACCACCCCTCACGAACAAGAACACGAATCAATATGGAATGTGTTTACCAGCTCACCTATCTTTTTAACTATTAGGTATGTCGCAGACTACATTTTATTTCGAGTGTCGACGCAAAGGTCAGATCGCCAGATAAGTTTATACGGGCAAAAAGTCAATAGAAATATCGCCTGTTTCAGACAAATAACAATTAGCTATTTCAATATAGTCTTACATCATTGAAATATATATTAAGTCTTGTTGATTAGCATAGAGCGAGGTTGTGCGGGTCGCAATTAACATGTCGTCAGTTAGTCGGTGTCGTGACGTTAACTTTACTCCATTGCTTTCAGTCAACGTGTATTTTCAAAATTACCAATCGATATTGTTGATAAGACGTGGGAAATAACAACACTATCAAAATATTTATAAAAAAAGATTTATAAATATTTTTAGTAACATAATATTGTTGGCATATATTTTAAATGCTATAGAAAATTAAATTTTACCTCGTTCATTTTTAGGCTTCTCAAATATTAATACGTTATATGGGTACTAAAGGTTAATGATTTTTTTAAACTGAGCTCTTGTCCGAAATATACATAAATCAATGTAGTTTGACTTTAGTGATATAAGGCCGGAGAAGTGGACGATAAATATAAATATGGTGGACCATGCATATGAGTTTGACAGAGGAAACATTGATTGACTCACTCAGACTCATCTGATTGGTCCGCCATATTGATATTTATATATCTAGCTGTCTGGAATTCTTATCATCGGTAGCGTGTAGTCCTAGTTTAAACTTAATTAGACAAATCAAGTTGACATTTTTTGATGTCTCGAAAATGGCCACAGACCTTTTTTATAAATTTACGTCTACCCTATTAAAAAACTGCAGGGATATAACTTAAGGTTCTTACTCTTTACAAAATAAATACTAAGATTGCAATGTAATATATAAGAGCCAAAAATTCTAATGTAATAAAATTCAGTATTTCAGTAACAACCTAGTATCGTGTACCTACTCGTGTAAAATATTGTTAAATCAACGACAGCGCTCAAGTGTCAAAAGTATCACAAATACAAACATACATAAATAATGGGGTTATAAAACATTTTTTATTGTGTCGATGAGGCTAGGAAATGCGTGATTCGGATAAATTTAGAAAGAGGCGTGTAAAGTATAAACGACGAGGCAGAGCGTTTAACACACGACTTGACCGCCACTGAATAAATAAAACAGGTTCACATCGCTCTTACTCCCCGCCAATACGCGAACGTGTTTATAAGGGGCTAAACCCAATTTTATATATACTAAACTAACCCTTGTTAACCGGCTAGATCGCTATCGCCCTTTATATTGACGCTGGCAATGCCCAAAACCACAAATTTACACCTAAGGCCAACTTCTTCTCCATTATACGTATTGAGCTAATAAATTATTCGTTCGTAAATATACACTAATCATTAGGAAACCAGATTTGATAGTTAGAATTTCACTGCCCACAAGTTAAACGAACCGAAAATATAACAACATATTTTATTTGCGATTTAAATTCTCTCACACCATATTTCGATAAGAAATATTTTTTAATATAATTATAAAAGGATTTTTCAATCAATATTTCCGAAACTGTAACACCACAATTTGATATTTACTTAACTTAGATAATAAATCTTAGAATTTTTATTCAACTGCAAATGGGATTAAAATGAATAAAATCCTAATCGATCGTCTCAATCCAGATATACGTACACTTTCTTTATAATCGTTATTTTATAACATAAAATGGTGGAAAAAAGTAAATGAATTGAATGAACGATATTTTGATACCCCAAGATTACAACTTAATTTTAAGGGAAAAATAATAGTACGATAAGTGCAGATCTATTGGTTAATCTCTGTAACTGTTATAAATAAATAAAAAATGAAATTATCAAAATAAGGAGTAAATTCATAAATTTAAATGCTACATTTCATCTGGGAAAATTTCCAACGAAATCAGTCCAGTGCATTTAAAGTGGTAAAGAAATAAATTGACAAATATACCATTAAAACGAATCACCATTCATACATTTCGAATACTAACAAAAAATCAATACTGAAAATTACAATCCTTTTGTTCAGCGAGTGGGGCCAATACATACCTGAAACAAAGAAAAAAATACAATTAATTATTTAATTGATAATAAATTATAAACGATAGCTAAAATTTGATTCTGTTCAGATATAGCATTGTTATTTAACATTTCCATCCCTCGTTTTATCGCAATCGTCGATCTCAATCAAGAAAGCAAATACTACAATAGTGTTTGAGGTGGCACATTAATATATTATTCGAAATAGCTAAAATAGTAGTCAAAATATTGAGTCGTAAATGGCGACATAAATAAGATGACCCCGCGATAAGATTAAACGCAATCGACAACCACTAACGAACTCCAAATAATGTTTGGCCTTTCTCATATAGAACCAATATTTATTGAATATACCTCATTAGATATGAATCAGCTGCGATGTTAATAATACTTTCGGGGAAACAATTTTATTTTCTAAAAACACGTTATTTATTTTATGAAATTGGACAATAAACTCAGTATTTTTATAGACACTTAATTTTTTTTTATGACAGGTCAAACCAGTGATAGTTTAAGCGGTCAAAATATATATGAATTACAATATAAGGCTTGTTTATTTTTGGAAACTAAATATTATAATAATTACGGTGAAGATAAAAATTACAGTTTCTAAGTAATAATTTTTAATTTTATAATAAAATTAGTTTTAATATTTGAATTTTTTTAATAACACAAAATTACATTAATTAGTAGGTAATGCCGCGTACAGACACTCGAAAGAATTCATATAAATGTTCGTGAGACTCCAATATAATACTGTTACATAATTATAAAATACTCATAATATGATCGATATTCCAAATATTTGATTTTATTTAATAAAAACTCACCACACGCCAGACGAATTAAAGCAAATGTTGACTAATGTGCCATTCACACTTTCGTTTTTCATTTACATTTACTAACATAACCAGAGTAATAGCTCAGGAGATAATAGCGTGGCTACAAATACTGCAGTCATGGGTTCAAATCCCACTAAAGTCAAGAATTTTTAAATTGATTTGATCAGTTATTACGACTGGGAGATCGGGAATAACATTAATAAAATCCCGATTGATCGTCTCGATCCAGGTTTACTCTGATTTTCTGGATTGTAAGGTAAATACTGAGGCGATTATTAAGTTGGGCAGAGCCGCTCTGTCTGTGTCATGTGTAACTAGTAATATTTAAGATCACTGACAGACAATTAACACGTTGTTGTGTCTAAAAAAACCCTCTCAAATAGACCCTTTCTAAAAATAAATAAATAAACATTTGCGAGTGTGTGTAGCCGGCATTACAGTTATACTAAATAAACAAAAATATAATATGGCTTTTCCTAACAATACCTAGATCTTAACTTTAGAAGCTTTTTATTATTATAAAAATTTGTGTGTAGTAAAATTTTAAGCCCATGTAAATTAAAATAAAAGAATATATAAAAAGGTGTACCAGTACATTGAAAATGAGTTTTTCAGTGTATAGGTACCTCAGAGTAAGGAAATAATAATTTATTTTAATTACTCTAAGATAGGTATACCTTACTATCAATAATAAATATGCAATTTTGTGTGTTTTACTATAATGAATTCGTGGTATTGTACTATTGTATAAAAATTCAATTGATTTGTTGTTAATAGTAAACAGAGTCGGTTTGTTGGCAAAATACCAATAGTAGTTCACACGGCATACATCATTTCTTATACGCACGGTCGCCTTTAGACTTCCCTTTTCCTATTATAAACGCATATTTGCTACCAAACAAACAATACACTTTTCGATGCAATTCCTACACTAAATCATAGTCTCCATTCTCGGAAATAAACCAGCCAACACTCTACACAGCTCATTCATCATACCACTATTCTGCATAGGAAAGTGCCAAGTGCCTTTTGGCCACACTGCCATAATTAGTTTTATTCAGCTCTTTCAAATTGGCTGTGAATGAACCAATTAAAAATCATGCTGTATTTCATATTACATCAGGGAAATTTTTCAATAAAAAATTACAATTATATATATTAAAAAAATCACCGAGATTATGGTATTTCGATAAGCGAATAAAGCAGCCACGTTAGAGAAGATCCGCTTACTCAACAATAAGTATATTGAAATTTTGTGATTTTATTTTTAAGAAATATTAATACTTTTGAAAATAGAAATGTTCTGATTTAATGTAAGTTTTAAAATTATGAAGTTTGCACGGATATGAACCCAAACTCAAATAAAAAACTAAATAATTTCAATGACTCACAGCACAGTTTTAATACTATTTATTTCTATTTGCATAATTTCGCATAGTTATTATTCAATTTTCGATTTGAGAATAATATTTAAACACAAACAAGATTCTAGTAGTGAATATTGTAATTATTATTATAATTCTAAGTTGTGTAGAAGAACGTGGAGTAGAAGTGCGTGATGTCGCATAATTAGTATTATGTAAAAGGTCGGAAGTGTTGTTAAAGAATTCATATTCAAACTATGGGGAGAGAATTATTTCAAAACCAAAGGTTAATAAACTTGTTTTAATTTATCTTGAATCTGTTTTTATTAATGGAGTAAAATGTATGTAATAATATATTTTTTAAATCTTTTTAGATGCTATGGGGTGTGAAATTTGCATAAGAGGTTTGCACATGAACAATATATGTATATTATTTTAAATAGGCGCAACAATATCGATGGGAAACAAAGTTTATGAATCAATATTCGAATGCCGCGGGCTTTTTCCATGAAATATTCGTTCCCTTCATAGCGAAATAAAAATTCTCTCTACGAAATATTTTGCGGAGCTTTCATGATTATAGAGCCTCGAGCCTCGGCCCAACTTTCTTCCAATTTAACGAAATTTACTTTGAAAAGTTTCCCACAGCCTCCGCAGACGTCTCTCCTCATTCTTCCGTTCCCTCCTCTCGTCCAAAAAGGATTCAAATATCAAAGTTGCAAAACTCCCAACGAAAATATAATTAGGTCCTGACAAGACCATTCGATTCACTTACATTCAAATGTTTCAAATTGCCTTTGGAGATTTCCAACAGTGTCTGGTGATGTCTCTATTGAATCTTCAAATAACACATAATAATATGTAGGTACAATAACATTATAAGTCTTTTCAGAAATAATGATGAACATTTGTAAAGTTTTGCAAAAGACAGTAGGGTGGGTGGCTTTTAAACGAGCTTGTTAGGATATCTGTATTTATAATTCTGAACATTAAATAATATTTCAAATGAATAATATAAGGCAATTAATTATCAGTTATATAAGATTGTGATACACATTAATTTTAATCCTTAATTTAATTTTCCATATAGGTATTCACAGTCGAAAGAAGTGTTCAAGAGATGAACTGTGTGTAATTCATTTGAAACTCAATAATATATTCAGTTGAAATAAAATGACTTCTACTCGGATGAACAAACTCGATGTGCGATTTAATGTTTTTGTCAATTTAAATTGGCATTAATTATTCTTTGACTTCTAGCTTTCTTCGCGTGGGAATTCAATTCAATTGAAAGTATTATATAATTTTGCAAGTTGAAACTTCCCAACGATATATTCCAGCATGTTCTTTGAATGAATGTTTAATGTGAATTATATACAAGGGAAGTGAACATTGAGTGTACTTTTAAAGAACACTGTTAATAGATTATGAGAGGTGAGGCCATTAAAAACATGAAAATAAAATTGCGCAATGTGAGACGTGTGTGTTTTTATTTTCCAGATGATGTATCAGTGTACTTTATTGTATATTTTAACGATAAGGTTTCTATAGACTAGGGTATAATGGTACCTATTTATTCACTTTAGTCACGAGGCTATTTTTCTGCAACAACGGATGCGACATGCTGGGCCATATCAATCAATCTTGCAAAAGTTAGTTGACGGTGTAGCCAAGCTTCCTATCCTCCACAGAATGGATAAAATACAAATAAAAAGGACTATGTATAAAGAATATCAAAATAAATAGAGAGCGCACTGAATGAAAAAAAACCTTATAAAAATATTGGAAATCGATAAAGAATTTTTCCACGATCTAAATTAAATACGAGTTAGTAATATTGTAGCTACATTCCTTTTATCCATGGTTATACAATATTAGTAGCACCAACTGGTGTGGACAAGCCATCATTCAAAATTTGCAATATCCGAGGACACCACTCACAAAGGCGCAACCCCATTGTGTTTCACATTTCATATATATTACCACGAAAAATTGTTTTTTTTTTATAGGGTGGATGTGTCAGTGGTGGAAATCCTGACAATTTTACTCATGTTCCCTATAAAATTACTACTTGTACGTACAAAACCTTTAGTTGAACATCTCAACATTGTTTTAATGTCATTAAAAATATGTACCTACATATATATTATTTTCAGTTCTCTCACATTTTAAGCAACTCATTCTTTCCTATTTTATATTATTTATTTTGACATTTTTTTAACAAGAATTATTATAAGGATATTAGTTAACTGTTGATATAAATTAAGAGTACAAGCAAAATTTATAACAGAATAGAAAAATATTTGGGCCGCCTTGTGGTTAGTGTAACGGATTCGTGAGTGAAGAGTCCCGGGTTCGATTCACGGCACCGGAGTCACTTGGTAGATCTAGCTTAGCAAACTAGATCTTAAGTACTCATTGCTGTGTGGTGGCCTGGGAAACCATCTCTACTATATTCTCCCGTAAAGGCCAAGGTGGCCTGGACAACCCCTTATAAAGGGACTCCCGTCAATAGGGAAGGCGTCACGATATTTAGAGTAATATTTTGTTAAAAAAATAATTATCTTTATTCGTGTAAATTTAAGCTGAACATAAATTAATTTAAAGCTATGTAAAGGAAATGAAAAGTCTAGAATAAAAAAATATTTATTCTATAGAAAATACGGTCATATCATAATAGGACAGATGATAATCCCAAATCATGATTTCCATTGAATTTGAATATATTTTTTATAGAGAGGTAGCAAAATTCAATAAGTCGTAGGCATATTAATTCTTCACGTGGGTTTTCACAATTTCAATAAGTTAACCGGTATGATAAAATATAATATGAAAATCTAAGAAATATTCCCGATATAAATAAAAATATGTAACTCTCTTTAAGAAAAGTGAATTTTTCGGCAATATAAAAACCTCGACATCTACATATGTATTATTAAGTTATATAGGATAGGCATTACAGGATTATTTATAGTGTGCTGGTTTTCCCGGCCACACACAACGATGAATTCTTCAGATTTGATTTTCCAAAGTTATTCAATTCGGATTAATTTCTGTTTTGAAGCAATCCTTGAAGTAGGTGCTAGGGTCGTATTCAATTTAATAGTGTAATGAGTGTGATCGTCCGGTTCATATGCGTTTATACCGATACTACCAAGTCTATTCGTACACCACCATGTAGCACGACTCACTAACACATAATTATTTAAAATAAAAATGTATGTTGTTAAATATGGTGATAATTAGTAGGTGTGTGAGTGTCATTTAGTTTCGGTGAGTACACGTGAATAGTATGGTGGTATTGTAGGGCGGGGGTGGCTGGGGGTGGTATTGGGGTAGTAGTCAGCTTTGCATACATTAGCCGCTGAGATCACCGTGCGAACAGACCATGTGCCATTCTAACACCACCCGCTTATTTGCACATCTTTATACCAGCCAAACACACATACACATTTAAAACATTATAACTTCTATTCTCATTCATACTTTATACAATAGATAACATGAATAAAAACGTAAGAACTCACTTACAAACACGCGCTATGTTATTGTATCACATTTCTTAAAGAAGTCCACGAGGACATTAAGTTAAAAATCATCAAAGCAAATATCACAGATTTGAGTAAAAAACAATACACTAAAATGACTAACTTCCCGACTAACCCAATCATAAGACATGTAAATAAAACCAAATATGTCTCGAGGAAACGTAAGTTCATTTTACCAATGAACTTTTTTAAAAAATAAAATAAAATTTCTAATAATCCACTCAACTCAAATTTGGTTTTATCCAAACAAATTGTAATTTAGTTTTTAAGCATTGTATTTTGTAATTGTTTTCCTTTTATCGTTGTTTTTATTTATTAATCTTCAAATTTGTTAATGGGCTTTAATTTTTTTCCCCATTCTTTCTATAATTAAATACTATTACTCATGTCAGATTTAAAGAAAACAACCTCATGTTAGTTATAGGTAAAAAGATGTAAACAATCTGTACACCTGAGTCTATTTCCAAAGATGTATTGTTCTATCAATCAATGTAAAAACTTATGCATAATAAAGAAATTGTAATAAATATGTTATTGTATGGTAGCTATTTTGCATATAGCCAAGCTATTTTTCAATAAGCATAAATATTGATTCGGATTTATATGGAATCTTTTAATAGTTTGGTCAAAATTTATATATATAACGTATCATTGGTAGTCTTGATTTGTACGATTTCCTCCTCAAACCACCAAAAAGTTATTAAAAAAACACTACAATAGAACTGTTGGAACTGTGAATTATAGTTAAAGAAATTTACACACAAAAATGATTCAGAATTTTTTGTTCATAATATATGTATATTACGTGTTATCAAAAATTACTTAACTATTAAAGGACTATATTCAATGGATTGTTACAACAAAATAAATGTTAATTTAAAAATTGTTAATTACGATATATGAAATTTATTGCAGGACTACTATTTTACAGGGTAATCATATTATTTTATACAAGATTAAACGTATACAAAATAAAGGTATCATAAGAGTTATTAAACATTTATGGTAATAAAAAAGATTTTGTGAAATTGAAAAAGGAATTATTATGATTTGTAGATCATTTTAATCTTAACGTTGATCTTACATTTCCTTGATTTATTTTAAATTTATGACTTTTTATTTCTATTTTAAAATATATCTTAAAGTCAAGAATTAATGTTATATCTCCCACACACACGTTGGATGAATACCACAAAAATAGTTAATTGAAAAAAATAAGCGATTACATTTGAGCCATTTAGTACTAGGTATTATTGTTGAAAAGGGGGACTATTGAAGAAGTTGTCAAAAAAGTCGTATTTAAGTTCATTGCCGATGGTGGCTTGTATTTATAGTTTGTCTGAGGGAAATATCAGTTTTATTGCCGTTATATAGAATAGCAATGAAGGCGAAAAGGGAATGGAAGCTGGGACGAGAGCAGGAAGATAACTAAATTCCTTTAAGCGGTTTATGGAGGAATCCAACTACAAGGACGGATTACTTTTTCTACTAGACCGAGACAAACAAAAGAGCTTGTTGCTTTTATATACTGACTAGACGAAGTAGAACATAGCTTCGAAACACACTTACAGACTTTGATATCGATACCGTATTAAAGTGAGTCGGGTAAGTATCTTAAGTTCACCACACTATATATGTATAACAAAGCTTTATTATTATACGACAAATTCAAGTATTATATGTAGATTATTTAAAGAAGAGTAGCGATTCGTTTAAGATGATGAATACGATTCAAACACAAACCGGTATCATACTGAGAAGCTTCTATATGTCATGATTAAAATGCCTTTCAAAGTTAATGCCTCGAACACGAAATGTCTCTCGGGAACTCGCTACGTCCAAATTAATTGTTATTTTGAGAGCTTTTTACCTTTGGAAAAGCAAATCCGAGGATAAAGTGTGGCTGCTCTCCTCTCCAAGCTAATCGCTTATAATTTCGTTAATTATTCGATTTTCGTAAAGGCGAAGTGAATAAAAAAAAACATCCCACCAAAAAAAAATATCCCTTAATTTTCACTCAAATATAATATATAGAATCAAGTAGTACTATGAAGGAACCTGTATGAACCGCCACTTTATGGTATTGCTTTGGCTTTTGATTAAAAGTATTCACTTTGAATATTGTAAACGGCGAGTAGGTAAAAGGCAGGCATTCATTAAAGTTATTTCATCGATAAGGAAGTCAATGCGGCGGGTAAAATAAACGGGGAATGTACTTTTGATAGAATATAAATTCCTTTCATCGACTCAACCGATTTGGTCTGTGAAAGCATTTGAAATAATAACAGATAAGAGATTTATTACAATGGCTTGTACTTTCGATTGTAGGACCGATACGACAAACTTTGTATATTCTACCCTTGCTTCCTGTACCCTGAAACCAACCCTTACAATGAAAGGTCCTTTGCTTGTACACCGTAAAATGGGTCGAAACCTTCTGACGGAAGAACGCTTACATTTACGAGTAGCCTGTATATCTTTATTACCCTACTATTTGTTCATAATAAATTGCGATGTCAACGCACAGATCTAAAATTAAATCAATACGTAGATATGTATGTACTTAATCAATATTAATCTCAACTAACAATTTGTTACTAAAAGCATTGATTTAATAAATCGTAAAACTAACAAGCTGTGGCAGAGAGTCGTTGAAAAACTCTCTCCCTACTAAATCACGTCCGGGTGACACTTTTCACTGTTTACACTTTATAGTATGAAATATTGTATGAAAAGAAAAAAAACTGCTTTTATTTACACGTTACACCTTTATAAAAAAAATGAATTGCAATGGTAATTTCGGTGACAAAAAATAAATTACTTTGATCAAAGCAATGGAAGTTCCTTTTATGGGGGTTGTTTATAATTTAGTGGTTTGAGAGTGTTGCACGAGGGGTGGAAATATATGGGTCACCTTAGTCAGACAATAGTGCGTGGTGTTGCTTTCACTTCTACACATCCTGTTTTGTTTTCAATATAACACAGTATATACAGTAATAAACAACCCCTTTCGACTTAAAGCAACCCCAGCATTTGAGTATTATTAATTAAAAGCCCGCACGAATCACATTAAATAGCTCCGGTTTTAATTCACACGTCATCGTGGCGTTCGATTTGCTGATAATATGTTTTTTTAAACAATGAATACAACTTTTCGTGACTTGTTTTTAATTTATTTATAGACTCACAAAAGAGAGGCGTTAGTTTTACTTTAATTCTACAACCAAATAAATTTAAGATCACGTATTAAAACGTTATTTATTTTAATATACCTAAATAATTATCGATAAAAATAATTAATATGGATAAAAATCATATTTTCGTACTAAAATTTGCAAATAATGTAAACAACTTTAATCAATCAAATTTTATTAAAAAAAATTATTTGCTGATTAAATATTCATGAAATAATATATTATTAAAAAATACATATCATCTCAAAGATTTACTTCATGTAACTTCAATTTTTAAAGTTTTTTTTATATGGTGAAATCACAATAATATTAAAAATAAAAACCGTTCTTAAAGTTATAATATTATAAATATGTTATAAAATATGTTGAAAAGATCAATTTAAAAATCTGTACATCAAATGTAACTTTAATAGGTAAGTCCGGAGCGGATTCATACTAAAAAAAGAAAGTATCTGTCATTTTACATATTATATTACAAAGAAATGATATTTACCATATGAAAAAGGAGACTACATAACCACCTTAAAAAACCTTAAAATAAATAAATAAAAATAAAATTTTAAGAAATGAAATAAACTAAAAGTAATTCTTTATAAGTAAGTAAGTTTAAATAGAATTAGAGAATTAGTGTCTAGCTGTTAAGTCGTAGTGGTATGTGGTCGTAACTAAGAGGCTTCTTAGAATACTGAATATTCTCCACACATGTCACCTTTCAAATCCATTTCCCACCTAATGGAAAAGTTATAATCCTGTCTTCTCTTCAGATCCAGCTCAGGATTTACTCGGAACTAACTGCCGGTGCAGGATTTGCCAGTACTTTTGACTCAAGATAAGCAACTCATCTCCAACTACCAAATTTTGCACATTTAATACATTCCAAAACAAGGAAGTTCCTTAATTGCACTAAACGAAGATAAATAAGTTTATTACACTTAAGCTATGTTATATATAACCCAAAGGCAAAATATATAATGAAGATCTGACCACAAGTTTATTTATTCTACAATATATTATACATATTCTGATGAAATAATACGAGCGATGCGTATTTATTTGTGAAAAGATCCCTAGGTTGAATATTACAGACTGCCGCAGAGAAATGTGTCTTTTTTAACGTTTGTTTCGTGGAATTGGAGTAAATAATAAAGGTAAACGAAGACGCTCGTGTCAAGTGAAGCCTTCTTAACATCTATTTTAGTCTTAGGCTTTATTTGAACAAGGGAAGGACACAAAGGTATTCAAAGACAATTAAGACAACCTTTACAGCGGTGCCTAATTCAATTAAAATGCCCATTCGATAAGACAATCTTGAATGTGATCTATGTGAGTGAATCGTAAACGAATTTTAAAATAGAAATAAAAATATCTGAGCCAATGAAAGGAAATAGCGATGAATAAATCTGAGAGACCACTTCTCCTTTTATTCGAGGCTTTTTACCTGATTTGATTGAATAATTGCCCAACGAAGAATGCGCCAACACAACTTTAAAAAATAAAAGTTATAAATTTCCACATTCAATATTAAAACGAAAATAAAATTACTTATATGAAAATATTTTATACGCTTTTTAGCGAATTATTAAATAATATTATAAGTGTGTAATATAACACCGATTCAAGATCTCAATTCACGATAAAATGCGTAAATGTTCGGATAAAGTGTATGTCAGCGATTTGGCGTGTATGGAGGATTCAGGGATGGCAAATATTCCAGGTGGCGGGCGATCGGGCTATTCATCCTGGTTTATGATAAGATCCTTCGTCGTCACAAATTGATATCTAAAATGTAATAGCACCTGGATTCACAGCCTGCGCCATCCGTTCCCATCCTTTTCCTCCAGCTGAACAAACGACTTTATTACGGTTTAATGTTACGCTAGTCCTTTCAGATTTACGGCTCTATTCGCTGCAACATTGCTCTCAACTTAATGAACGAATGTACTTTGTTGATTCTTATTATATTTTAAATGTTGATTAAACAATCTTACCTATCATCGTAGACGAAGCCAGCGTCCAGGGTGTTGTAGTAGAGTAGAAAGGCTAGCAGACAGCTGGATAAGCTAACCCAGTCCATGGTGACCAAGATAATAATGGTGGCCGTCAATGGCTCACCACAAGTAATACTGTTCGACAGCTTAACTTAGCTACAATCACATTCTCACTTAACACACAACACATCGTTGCACAAGGCTCTAAGTCACCTGAAACAATACAAAAATATTCAATATTAATAAACTGGTGATTGCTTCTTGATATATATATATATATATAGATATGGGCACAGTTTGCCATTAATACTTTTGGATGAAAAAAATTGTTAAGTAAATAATGTTTCTATGAGTGATTGTTTTAGGTACCTATACATAACATAATATATCTACATACACATTCTACAAACTCCACTTGACAATAAAGTTATTTTAACACGGTAAAGGCTTTATAGTATCATTATTCAAAACGCTCCTCCCAAATATTAAAAAAAAATATGTGTACATTATATTTATGAGGCTTTTACGTTGTTGCTCCACAATTTGATTATTTTGAGTTATCACCTTTGCGGATTAAAATAAGTATACACTTCTTTTTATTTGTTAATTATGTTGTTATTTGATTTGCTATGTATGTATTTATATAATAGTAACATAGTGTCATCAACGAGGCGGCTTTACTTGATATAAAATTAAACAGTATTTAATAATCAACGAAATCAAAGTGAATTGTTAATACTAATTAGTATTATTCCTCGCTCTCAACAGAAATTAACATTTTTTTTATAATGGGAGCAAGAGTGGAAAAAATATTAAGAATCCGTATAATAAACGAACAACCAAATTCTCTTGAAAAATTGTAGTTGTAATAAAAAAATATGTTCATGATATCGAAAATTCAACTAATAGTTTTTTACCTACACGGGAAATTTTCGTGTACCGACAATTTTATAAAATTTCCTCTGGTCATGTGTGTGAAATATACTTCCAGTATATCTTGTATGGAGTAAGCTCACTTCGGGAACAGAGTTACGAAATATGAGTTTGAAAAATAAACCTGGAAGCTCGCCGCCCACCGTGGAAAGTATCACTTTATATTTTCCGCATCAGAACGCGATCCAATATCATGGAGACGATAAAAAAGAATTTGTCAGGGGTTGTATGGGGGGCGGTGGGTGGAGGTTGTTTGTATGTGTGTGTAGAAAGTGGGACACAGTTACATAAAGAAGGGGTTGAAACTATCCATGGAGAACCTGTGCCGACAGTGCATTACCTGATTAGATCATATTGAAAATCTGGCGACAAATCCAACCCACACACATACATTTATAACAAGCAATCTTTAATTTAAACCCATTCAATAATCAGAAATATAGCGAATCATTTCATTACGCTAAGTAACCTTAAGACTTGTAAACTACATCAGGTTAAGTAATAGACATTTTAATCATCGTAAACAACATGACATTATTATTATTAAAAATAACCCTATTGTGATTAGACTTAATTTTTTTTTGAAAGAAAGAAATGCATATTTTTATAGTTAGTTGACATCACCGATATTAAAAGGCCGGACAAGTGGATGGTAAATATCTGGATAACGGATTGAACAGATGAGTTTGACAGAGGCTACACCAATTATCGCACTCAGACTCATCTACTTGGTCCGCACTATTTATATTTATATTTATACAACAAGTTGTCTGGTATTTTATCGGCGGTATCGAATTAGTACGTTGCTATATATTGTTTTTAATTGAAACAAATACTCGTACTAGAAAAGCTCGGATTACAAAATCGTGTGTGTGTAAAAAAAGAAATTAAACCCAGATGTGGTATTAATTAAAAGCAATTCAGTTAAGTAGTCTCCAATTCGCAATTATGCCGACCTCCATAAAAGGCGTGTGTGTTTGTAGAGAGAATATTATGGGTTTTTTTATGGGCATTGAAACAATCCATCGGCTCTCGATAGCGATTTTAAAAATTTACGACCACATTTTATTACATTATGCGAACGGGGTGAATTTTCGATTTCTCCAAAGTACCGAGCGGCGCATTATTTTATAAATACCGAAAGGGTTCCGACACAGCTTCATATAAATTGTTTTAAAACTTCTGCTTGAAATTGCTAATTGGAAAACTTTGGCGACGCCCACAAAAAAATTATGTTGTTTAACGTGGAAAGTATTTTGACATTTTCCATAAGACGATGAGTAATTTCAATCAATAACAGTTCTAACAATTAAATTTAATGAATATTATTCAACAGCGATTATTCTGTTTTAAGAGAAAACACACGATTGCGTGAACAAAATATAGGATGTGTAATAAAATATACATATTTTAAGGGTTGAATATGAGAAATAGGGGTTGAAGAGTTTACAGTAGTCACTCGTGCATAGTGTGGGCTTTCCTCACAACAGGTGTGTTAATTCACTAACATCACCTTTACAATACAGTATCATCTAATTTATTATTAAATTGTATATTCTATGGAAAATATTTAAATTTTATTATCTATAATTTGCGGTAAAATAAATTCTATTGTACTTTCCACTTTTGATAAATAATTCTTACGTCCGTTCAACTATAACCGTTAGTGTAGAGTAAACGTCAATGTCTAAATTCCAGCTGATAACCCGATAACCCTTCTTATTGATCGAAATCAATTAAATCGTCAAGCAATTATTCATGTCGTGTCGGTTTTCACTAATAAAGTGTTTACAGATCAACTACACGTACGTACAAATGATAGAGTAATTTTTAAAAGTAATACAGGATTTACAACAAAATTATTAAAAAAATGGAAAATGCAATTTAATGATATATGATAAAAATTTGTTAAGAAGTTGTTAGCTTGGTATTGTAATAAAGTATTTCGCTATACTACAATTAAATAAATTGATTTTATGAAATTTCGCATCATGTGCCTCTGTTTGCAATTTCAGAAATTCAGTTTGTAAATAAATATTCAAAATTGATATAAGCTAGAGCTATTTTAACCTAAGAGTATAACAAGATTTTAACGCAAAGTGTGTTATTTTATGGCCAATTTAAACTTAAAAATGTCAGAGTTCCAAAGGAAGGATATGAGGTGTATCTGTATGGAAGGATGGCCAACAAAGGACACAATTTGAGCCTTATGGCAGAAAACACTCAAAGTTTGAGGGTGGCCGACTTCAACTTTAATGATGGCGTTGCATTTAATGTTCCTTTTTACCCAACAAAGTTTTTCGTATTTAATTTAACTTTGGCCCGTAGGAATGAAACCGGTTGAAATAATACGGTGAATTTTCAATTCTTCAGTCGACAATGAGTCGGCACAGTTTGTTGATTCTCCTCCGCCCCCCTTTTTATCATCAAATTACTTGTTGCCGTTCCCATTGACTCATTCAAAGCTAGGAATCCGTAATGGAAACGAAGGGTTATTTTTTCGGTTCATTGTAAAAATAAATCCAACAAAAGATTCCTTTGTTCGCTTACAAACTAAAGCGTAGAATATTTTTTAATAAAGACTCTATGGCTTATTGTTTACATAATAAAGTATATGAAAAACAATGTTGCAGTATCATAAGCAAACCTTGGGAAAAACAATTGTAGAGCACTGCGCGGCTTACATTATTTTATTTTTTATTAAGAGAAAACAGTCGTCTGGAATACCAGAGAACCTACATCTATGATGGAGCTGTTTTAGAGGGTTTTTTTATACACAACAACGTGTTAATTGTCTGTCGGTGATCTTAACTATTACTAGTTACACAGGTCACCGGCAGAGCGGCTCTGCCCGACTTTAATCGTCTCAGTATTTACCTTACAATCCAGGAAATCAGAGTAAATCTGGATCAAGACGATCGATCAGGATTTTATTAATATTATCCCCGATCTCCCAGTCATAATAACCGATCAAATCAATTTTAAAAAATTGTCTTGAGCGGGATTTGAACCCATGACCACAGTATTAGTAGCCACGCGTCTCGTCACACTGATATTTTTATTACACATATTGCTTAATAATTAGGTAAAATGTATTATTTTATTTGGATTATAAGATATTAACAGAACAATAATAAAACATATTTATAAAATAAAATTACTTTTTTTGAAATTTGCATTCAATTTTATAGTTTGTCCCATCAGTATAATAATTGATGAATGATAAGTGTAAATTTTTTTTTTAATATTATAAAGGAAATCATTGCAGATCACAATAGTACCTACATCAAATTACTTAATTAAACCCACTTGGGCAGGACGGATTATAAGCTAAAAACTCGTTTTATTTATTTATATAGTTATGAATGTTTTATTTTTTTGCAGTACCGGAGGCTGTCACAATTAGTTCATCGGATAAAACTAGTGAGAGAGTGTGTTCAAAGTGTTGTGCTAAAAATCTAAATTGGAATCCGTTCGGCACATAGAGACTCTATTTGAAATAACCAAATAAAAAAAAACAAGCGTGTCAATTTTATTCGGCGTATGCGAGCACGAATTTGTGAAAAGCGCACACCAAACAATGGATTCTCTTCTCTCAACCGGCTTCGAAATGTCAACGGATCGAATATTGTTTGTTCACCGGCCGTTTGTTTGGGGTTAAAATTTTGTTCGTCCGCGCAAAGAGTTTTTCAATTTGTCCAAATGGATACAGGGTCGGTGGGCTGAGGATGGAGTATCGGGTGGGTTGAGGCCTGCCAAACGGGTTAAGTCAACAGTTCGATACCCGATTTTCCGACGACGAATATCACTGCGCAAACAAAAGGAGCGTAATGGAAAAATTTGTCCTTTACTTACTTATTCCGGCACGGCGCGAGGAGTATTACCTACCTGTGTATTTAGTCCCGGTGTGTATTGTATTGTATTATATTTCTTTTAGTCGTACCAATATAAATGTGGTGGTTCTTTGTTTCTACGATATTAGATATTGTGTGCGGTGTCAATATTTGTCGTCGGCTTGTGCCACACCCGGGATGTCTTTATCACGACCGCACTTTCATATTATTTAGTAATGGCTCCAATAACGCATATTACCTATAATATTCCTACTCGATAGATAACCTCTGTAATCGATATGACAACTATCTAACTATACAACTTCATACAAACGCTAATTCACAATTACCAGGCAAATTAGTTTAACATATTTATAATCAAGCAAATAGACTTTTCTATTAAGATATTCATCACACAATACAACATTGTCCGGAAATTTACTCATAACCAGTCTACTATACAATATTTGCGCATATGATACCTGTTCAAAAATATATGTGACAAAATATAAACAAATGCTTTTGTATAATTGCATCCTGTTCATTCATATAGGTGCATCCTTCTTACCTCAGTTTTTTAGAAAGGAACAGATTCATATGCGAATAATGAGTGATTGAATATTCGTCTGAGATGGCATATCTCTGGTTATATCCGTTATGTCAAAAACACGTACAAGCAGAGCAACCCTCTTGGGATATATATATTAATATAATCTCACAGTAAAACTAAATTTATATATATATATATATATATATATATATATATATATATATATATATATATATATATATATATATATATATATATATATATATATATATATATATATATATAAATTAGTTTTACTGTGACTTATATTAATTATATTTTTTTTGACACATTTTTTATTCTCACCATCGAGATAAAACAGAAAAAAACGATCCAGAAACCTGTAATTAATTTAGAAACTTTTTTCTTTATTAATATATTTATATATATATATATATATATATATATATATATATAAATTAAGTTTTACTGTGAGATTATATTAATTTTGAATTATTTAAAGCATTTAGACAATCTACCACAAAAAATAATTAAAAAAAGGATTTTTGGCATTTCGCCCTCAAAGGATAAATAACAATAAATTGAGAGACATTATACACTAATAAAATATCGACACGGTCTTTATTTCGCCATATAGTAATACTTACTTTGAAATATAACGAAATGATTTTATTTCAACATACAATAATAGCAATAGACTTTTTATCATTATATAATATAATAATTAAAGATATAATAGTTAGTAATAATGACGGCAGATATGTTATATCAGTAAATAGGACAAGGGAGAACATTGCATTATATGTGTTAATAATTTGCGATATGTACAGATCAGTTGTTATGTCCATGTTCATATTCATATCAAGATAGTGGATATTAAACCTATTGTGTGTAGTTATTACTATTAATGTATTATCAATTATCGACCAGTGTGTTGTATATGTAATACATATACAGTTTTTTAGAATATTGTTCGAGTAAAGTGATTTTCATGGGTTTGCTTTATATACATATTTATCATTATTTCTGAGAATAATTACATTTTTCCATGGTATAATAATGATATGTATTATATGGTGATATGAACCTACCCCAAGGAGAGGTTTGTGTGGAAGCCAAAGCAAATAGATAACGTCAACAGTGTGATGGCGGTGCTATTGAGTTTCGCAGCCACTGGCCAAAGTCAATTAGCCACATACAGATGATTCAATATCAATTATTTTATATAATTATTAGAATGCACGGTTTTTGTACATAACAAGTTTATAATAAAAAAAATAACAAGATGTATTTATCTTATATACTGACCAGAACGCATGAGTAAAAATAACAAGTGGACGTTTATAAAATAAACGTTGAAAATATTTGAAAAAACCAACTAAAAAAATAAAATATATATACCCACACTTTGGAAATTCTGTAAGCAAAGGAATTTTTATTTTGGATAGGTATGAGAAAACTAAGCTTCTGGTGCACCTGGAAAATTTTAAAGAAATTCACCACCTCAAACTCAATAAGCCTATTTTCTTTATAGAATGTTAAAAAATGCTTATGCAATACTAATTGTAAATAATTTATTTAATTCCATTCCCTATAATGCTGTGAATACCCTCCCAAATTAATGACAGTAGCTTATAAATATTAGCGGAAATAAATATGACTGCCAACAAAATGCGATCTAAACGGTTTAAATAATATTATTATTGGTTAAAATTCCGAGATGGACGAGATGAAATAATTTAAAATATATATATAATAATAAAAAAAAGTTTCTAAATTAATTACAGGTTTATGGATCGTTTTTTCTGTTTTATCTCGATGGTGAGAATAAAAAATGTGTAGGATGGTCACAAATTCGCACACCGTTACCGAGACTAAAGGACGGGGATGTAAAAGTTTTAAGACAACGCCGAGCACTCACTTCCTTTAGATAATACCACCTTAATTACAACTTTCAAATTCCACGACATAAATAACCCGATCGCGAAGAAAGATTAAGGAGCTAGCTTCTACAACTAGCGTGGCTAGTAAAAAAAATCACGAAAGAATGTATATAGAGGGGTAGATCGAAGTGGGGAGATAGTCGATGGCGTCTCTTCCGTGCTTGAAACCTTTTAATCCGAATGTCGGAAAAGGAAATGCCGTGTATCTTTTCTCACCAAATTAGTTCAGCTTCTCTATATTCGAAGGCGTAGACAGCTGACAATAATAATTATTAGCTGACTCAATTGACTATCTTCAAAACAAATCTCTAAAAGCAACACGCACACGATGGTTACCCCCCGAGGAATAACTAAAGAGACTTATACTATACACTGATTAAATAAGTTGATTAAATTATCGCTAAATAATATATAAAATGTGAAGACTCGATAATAATATAATAATTTTAAGAAAAATAATTTGTAATAGTAGTCTCTGAAGATGACTTAGAAGTTAGTAGACGAAAGTACTCAGACTCATTAATAAAATTATTGTGTATTACAAATTACATATTTCTTTAAATTAAAGAATTACACTTATATAATAATCTTGTAGTGGAAATTAGTCTGATGATTTGTTTTTTTTATTATTATTAAACATGAAAATCTAATAACAAATACATAATTACATATTATAGATGACCAACACAATGGCGCAGTTCTAAGGTTATAATAGTATACTTACAAATAATATCTTCGTGGGTTCAAATTATGCTATAAATTAAATTTTCGGGAATAATATTTATAAAATCTCAGCCGATCGTCTCGATACAGTTTTGGTATAATTTCCTCGAATATGTATGAAACAAAAAACTTAAACTTACTGAGTAGGTGGGGTAAAAATCGATTCTCCAATTTCAATAAATATTATTAATATGGACAGGAACATAATTAATATGGCAAGAGAATTAAAACGATAAACCGAATTACCGGATAATCAGAGTCATTTCGATAATTGCATAAAATCGTATCTACCATTTTTGAGTTAAATATGCAGTTTTGCTTGCTTTCATCGATAGTATCAGTAACACAAAGCGTATCTATATCAGAAGCATATTTAAAAATATATCACATCTGATAAACGTATCGATTAAAGATTTGCCGGATATTTGTAATATGCGTATTATTTGGCAAGACTTTGCTCTACACAAAGGAGCAAATGCACAAATGATTTTATGATAACAAAAGGGCATATTTTTATCTTTAATATTGGACAGTATGTGCATGATATAATTGTAATGTGAGGGCATCACAAGGCGATCAATCTTCAGCAAGTCAACTTGGCGCAGTCGCTTCGCCTGTCCGTCTCACAACTTGCATATCACATTTTACAACATCACGGAATATTTAATATCACTCTAATCTAATAATGAAACTGTGCTACCGTCTAATACAATAATTATTCAATTATGCAAATATGCCAAGCTTCTAACAAATATTATAATACAGTGAGTGCTTTAATGACCAAGATTGCCTAATGAAGACGGATTACCGCTTATTAAGCAGCATACTGGAAATAAGTTGATTTTTGTCAAAATGTATTATGATTTTGTCCTTCAGATTTAAATACATTTTAGCAGTTTTAAATCAGCGTAATAATACTCTACTGTCGAGTTCTTTAGTAAGGGGATAGCCTATTTTGTGAATATTTATAGTGAGGTTGTTTCCCAGGCCACACAATGCGATAAGTATTTGAAATTTAATTTAATACTAGATCTACCAAATGACAAATTATATATGCAGGGTTATTATTAAGAATATAATCTTTACAGGGTGATTAGTAAAAATTAATGTAATCAACTGAATGTTTTTGTGCAATGTGTTCAAAGAACAGGCCTGAAACGTCGCATCGCAAAAGAATAATACCGCAAACGTGTCCAATTAGTTACACCTCAAAGCTACGGTAAATTTACCGGTTGTATTCCCGGATTTTTTAATAAAGCTAAAAGAAAAAAATCGACGTGAAACGGTCACTCGTGCACATCCCAAATACATTCACATGTTTATATTTAATTAAGATTAAATTGGAGTGCACCCAATAATGATGGCATGTCAATATTTACTGTTTCAATTTATTCGATTTCCTCAA
>JAGTTH010001645.1:0-26019 GCA_022606485.1 Agraylea sexmaculata
ACACTATCGAGCTATTTATTTATATTTTTAAGCGTTCTGTCTTGTCTTTCCATTCATTGAAATTATATATTCATTTTCCCTGGTCCGTGTTTTCATCTGCTGGTCTGAGTTAAATCTCGAGCGCGATTTATTTCAAGATTTAGCTCGTGTAGTTTAGTAAAATTAGGAAGAAAAAGAGCCAAACCTCATAATTTGAGCCTAGAAGTTGTAATTCTGCATACACCTGTATTTTAGTGTTGTAAAAGTTAACTGAACAAACACTATATTATATCGGAAATTCGTTTGTGTTCCAAATGTATCAAGTCAAAAAATGTTGATTTTCAATAATTATTTAACCTATTAAATGACACTTTTTACAAATAGTAAAATAGTCCTATTTGACCGGCAACTAATGTAGATTCATCTATTATCTATAACACATTTCATGTCTCTGTCAATAGAAGGTATTTAATCATAAACTGTTATATTTTATAAATAATATTCAAACGGAACAATAATATTTTATATAATTATTTTACTACAATTAATACATATCAAAAATCTCGAAACGGGTATTTTAATGATAATAATATTAAATTAATTTCAAAATAATATTAGAGATATTAAATAATAAGTGACAATTCTAAAAAAAAACAGTTTTTATCGGGATTTTTAAATATTGTGATGAGTGTTGTCATCATATGAAAACCGTATTAAATTATTTTATTTATAATTTACTGTGAAAAAATAAACAACTTATTACAGTTCCATTAAAAAAATCAAACCGAACATAAAAAAATAAGAAATTGAATATTTCAATTAAAATTTCCCTAGTTTAGTTATAGTTGAGCAGAACAATGAAGACAACAGTCCATATCGATCGCTTTTGATGAGGCAAAACCATTTGTTATGTCCATTATTTCGATTAGCCTCTGTCGTCTAGAATAATCAACAATATTATTTTATTAAATTAATCGCTCATTTCTCGGGAACACTTTCCACCCCTTTTTAATTACAGTCAACATTTCCACAAAACACGCAACCGCAATAACAACTCTTTTAACCACGGATTATTAATCAAAATTATCAAGACGAATTCTGTATTCTGTGCGTATTAGCTGGGAGTTATTGAAGTATTGATTATATAGGGTGGCGCCACGCCTAACATGTGGTGACCATCATTTCGGGTTAAATGTATCATTCCTTTGTCTGTTATCGGTGATTTTTGATACGTCACCGTAAATACGATAGTAGAGTTACTTAGCTACACTTATAATGGGTTTTTTATTAGTTAATGCTTCGTGTGAGCCTCGGGTGAGGCACTAATTAGCAAAAAAACTGATCAAAAGTACAACAAAGCAAATCTATTGCCTTCTTTACGGTGTACGTTTACGGCGACGCACGCCTAGGAATCCCAAGATTTACAAACTGTCCTATCTTGATATCAGCGAGATATAGTTAAAGCTAAAACTAAACTCTTGCTATATTTACCCCCTTAATTTAAGTGACATTTCGTAATGAATTCGTCGCTTCGGCTTCGAATGTCTAGAGAATCTGAATGGCTTCAATCTAAACATCGGCTATAGTTTTGACAGAGCTTGAAGAAACCAAATGTATAAATATGACTCAAACTTCATTTAAATCATATATAGTTACGTATTATATATATATATATATATATATATATATATATATATATATATATATATATATATATATATATATATATATATATATATATACTCCATGTCTTTAATTGAACTTAAAATAATTTAAAGGCCATGGTTAAATTCCGCGGTAATAATATGAACGTTTTGGGTTTCATTCAACTCTCCATTTATTATTATTAATTATTAAGCAGAACATTAAAAACATAAACAATATATTTATAATTGATAGTGTTAGTGTGTCGTGTGTGTACAAATAGACTGAAGCTTGATATAATTGGCGTACAGGCGTACGCACCGCACGCACACACTCTTATATTGAATACGGGCATCTATAAATTTCGACCAATAACTCATTGGTAAAAAAAAAGTAATTTTCCATAGAGAACCAAATAGTAGAATTTTTATTATAAATAATTTATTAGGATTTTTTTCTCTTACGTTTGTCGTGATTTGTCACACTGCAAAATCACAATCACAATATTTACTTTACAAACATATGGGTACTTTCCCGTATCATTGACGTTCCTTACATGATATTATAAATAATGTTTTATTTTTATAGTGAGCAGTGTTATTATAATTCGTAGGAATGTCAGGAAGTAAACTCGGATGCGAACCCGGGACTTTGGGATGTGAATCGGATACTTTGGCGGAAAGAGTACGTCCGCACGGATTTCTGGTCTGCCTCAAACACTTTTCATACAAATTACGATAACAAAATAATATAAACGATCAAAAGTGCTGTATTAATATTTTGGAAAAGATGCCAACCGCTTTCATACTTTAATATCCGACTTGGCTCTGTCATGCATTTTAAAAACACTCGTTAAATTACAAAATAACTTGTTGCAAACACTATATATATATATATATATATATACATATATAACTACTCTTCTTCATAACATATATATATATATATATATATATATATATATATATATATATATATATATATATATATATATATATATATATATATATGTGTATTTTTTTTTAAAGACACTTACCACAGATGAGTTTTCAGCATTGAAGCACTGCACGGGCTATTTACGTTCAATTTTTTTTATTACAAGAGGTTTATTTTCTTAGTCATAATATAAAAAAAAAATTAGGTAAGTTTTTGTGTTATTGCCGCATCGATTTGCACTACATTTTTTTAAAAATAAATAAGATTCAAGATAACCAGCGTTATAGATCAAGATTGGAGCACTGCACAGATTTAATATTTTGTAAAAATAGTTGTGATTTTGTGAAATTTTTATTAATCAATTAAAAAAATACAAGAACATCAGCGTTAAATTTATATTTAATTATATGGGGTTGAAATGTTTTGTAGATACGTTTTTGTGTTATTGCCGCATCTATTTGCGATACATTTTTTTTAATAAATAAAATTCAAGATAAACAGCGTAATAGATCAAAATATTTTTCAACATTGGAGCACTGCACAGATTTAATATTTTGTAAAAATAAAATTTTATTAATGATTTAAAAAAATGCAAGTCCACAAGCGTTACATATATATTTAATTATGTATGGATTTATATTGGGTAGACATGTTCATCGATTTTCATGATTAAATTAATCATTAAAAGTGTGTAAATTGTGGTTTCAGGTTGTGGGGTAGTTTTCATAATGGTGACGGGAGAAGGGCAGACTCGCCTGAAGGTTACATTGATATTAATTTATAGGGGAGTGTGTGTGTGTATAGGGGAGGGTTTGGCGAGGGGGTGGGTGTGTTGGCACGCCCATGGGCGGAGCTTGGTGATGGGGTAGTTACCGCCCCTTGTTCGTACCCCGGGGCGAGACATCCGCTGTTGGACCTTTACCAGTACCACCCGCATTTACAACCCCTGCCACACGATGCTGTTACGCACCCCTGCATCCCAAATCACAACATAAATAAACAAACAAACAATATGAACGCACCTTGCACTTGCTGAGCGCCTCATCAACACCCACTTAACCACAGGTTAGTCACTATTTTATTAATAAAAAAAAATATATTTTACACCCCGAGGAGCTTCTTTTGAGAGGGTTTTTTTTATACACAACAACGTGTTCATTAAATATCTGTCGGTGATCTTAACTATTACTAATTTTTTTTTTATATACAATTTCTTTATTAAATATAATTTGCGTACAATGTTTTGATACATTATTATTAGTTGTTACAGTGTTAAGTTTATAGACTTCTTTACTTATTTTAATACGGAGTATAATGAATTGTTATTTAAAATAATTAATAAGTCATATCATAATTTATGGGAAAAAATACAAAAACCCATTAACTATTACTAGTTACACACGTCACCGACTAAATAATCAATACCTTACAATACATAAAATTTAAGTAAGCCTGGATCAAGACGATCGATCAAATCAATTAAAATATATATATATATATATATTAGAGGGTTTTTTTAAACACAACAACGTGTTAATTGTCTGCCGGTAATCTTAACTATTACTAGTTACACAGGTCACCGACTTAATAATCAGTATTTACCTTACAATACACGAAATCAGAGTAAACCTGGATCAAGACGATCGATCGGGATATTATTAATATTATTCTCGATCTCCCAGTCGTAATAACCGATCAAATTAATTAAAATTCTTGAATTGAGTGGGATTTGAACCCATGACCACAGTATTTGTAAGAAAGTTATATTTTTATAGGAGAAATGGATCAAACACTTATTCAATGAGTGATTAATAAAATACACAATCATTATTTTGTGAAAAACCAATATTTATTTATTTATATTCGGTTTTATATACACAAGTTACACAGCTCACCGAATTAATAATCAGAGTAAACCCAGATAAAGACGATCGATCGGGATTTTATTAATATTATTCCCGATCTCCTATTTTTTACTCAAGCGGGATTTAAACCCTTGACCACAGTATTTTTAACCACACATCTTATCCCCTGAGTTATTATTAGGTTTTATATTTAATATATTCGTATGCTTCTGAATTGAAGACCATGGATTGAAAAAAAAAATATCTTCAAATATAAATGTGTATTTTCATCGTCATTTTTTATTATAAAATGTAATACATTTTTGCATTAAAATCATCCGCCAAGGTCTTCAATGTGTTGGTGAGTGGGGCTAGATGGTGCGTATTGGAATAGACTAGAGCTTGGAAGTATTAGTGTATAAGCATACGCACCGCACGCACACACTCTCATTACACTAAGATTGAAGGCACAACAATGTGTTAATTAATTGTCTGTCGGTGATCTTAACTATTACTAGTTACACAGGTCACCGACTTAATAATCAGCATTTACCTTACAATACAGGAAATCAGAGTAAACCTGGATCAAGACGATCGATCGGGATTTTATTAATATTATTTCTGATATCCCAGTCGTAATAATCGATCAAATCAATTAAAAAATATTTGACTTGAGTGGGATAACCAAAGTATTTGTACGCTGGTAAAGTCAAATCGGTTATTATCATATTTTATTTTATTTGATCCGATTATAGTAATAATTATTAATTATCCCATATGAAGTAAAAGTCCCGCAAAAAATATGTATTGTTTTCTTTAAAAATGAAAAAGTGTCCAATACCTACATTCATAATCAATAATTATGTTTTAAAAAAATCACTTTAGATATTTTTATTTCTGGGTTAATATTTGTGGTTGATGTGACAGTTGATAATCAGCCTTAATTATTTAATTGCCTTTAAGTATGTCTTAAGTTTGAAATTTACTCTAAAATAGTTATTAATAAATTATATTTGTTTTTGACGGAAAATAAAATTATTATCAACCAACCAATATCCAAAGAAAAATGGGAGCGTGAATCCTCCAAAATCATATGGTATAGAATTTTTAAATAAATAAAAGCGTATTGAACTGAAACAAAAATTATATATTTTAGGATTTAATAAATGGGCTAAGTTTTCAACAGTCATTTTTTTTTAAAATTAATTAATACTTATTGTAAATATTATAAGATGGATTAATGGATCCTTACAATCTACACTTATCATATATCAATTATTATATTCATGGGACAAACTATAAAGTTGAATGCAAATTATGTTGTATTAATATTATTATGTTATAGGATTGTTCTGTTAATATCAGCCGCACAGTGCTCTAAAATTTATGAGCAAAAAATGCTTCTTGGGATAGGTTTGATAATAATTCAAATTCTGTTATTTTTTATGTACATACGACAAGTGTCCACTACCCATCGATATTATATATTACGTCCCTGCTATTTTTTTTTAAATATTTTGGTGTCATCTCTTTTAATTGTATAGGCTTTTTCGTGATAATCTGTGAAGGCTTTCTTTCCCCCGATTTTTTTTGTGTTACCCTCGTCGGAAATTTGGAAATATGTGTAGGTGTATTTGGTTAAAAATGGCATTGTTGTGTGTATAAATATTACCATAATAAAAGTATTGAACTGGTGGACAGACAATATGAACTTGTTGCCTTTGCCATATTATCTTTCATTGTTCTAACGAATACGCCACAAATTCAAATAAAACTCAATTCGAATGAACTTTTCTAAAGAATTTAAGCGTGTTTCGTATTTGAATGGGTTTGCAGTGCGTTGTTAATGACAGGATCCTGTTTTGATGACAATTCAAGTATACCACGTCCGTGCAGATCACGCACACAAGAAATAATTTAAATAAGCAATTTTTCGGTTAATAATCTTAACTAATTATAACCTAAGTTGTATATAAATCAAAAGCTTATTTATTTATATACGCCCCGGAGGATTTTTTAAAAAGATTTTTACAAATTTATTACTAGTTACACAGACCACCGACTTAATAATTGCCTCAGTATTTACCTTACAATACAGGAAATCAGAGTAAACCCGAATCAAGCCGATATTTTATGGAAACTTATAATGGAAGGTTAATTTTTATTAACGTATCTACGGTTTTATTGCTTACTGAAACGACGGTTATTAAAGATGAAAACGTATCTAAGAGAAATGATTTAAATTTGAAGTTTTACTCTAAAGCTAAGGAATTTCTAGGCGTGCGTCGCCGCAAACGTACACCGTAAAGACGGTAGTAGAGTTGCTTTGCTGTACTTTTGATCGGTTTTTTACTCAGGCTCAGACGAGGTATTAACTAACAAAAAACCGATCAGAAGTGTAGCTAAGTAACTCTAATTGTAACACAAGTTGTATCTATAACAGAGGATTATTTAAAAAGTTATAATAACAGCTAAAATAGAATTAAGTCTAATTAAATTAAATCCAAACCTTTATGCATATTTGCAAAAAAAAAAATTTTTAGATACGTTTTGTGTTAATAAACCATCGATTTTTACTACATTAATACTAACCTTAAGTATTGAAATAATTGTTATAATATAATATTAGGGATTAAGTTGTAAGCATCGCTCGTATCTTTTTTTTGTATTGGAGCACTGCACGGGTTTATTTACTTGTGGGTGAGTTTATTCAAAGGGGAAGTAATGTGAGTTTTTTAAAATTATAATTAGTATTTTGTTCCTTCCTTTATAATGTCGGCTTTAATTGCAGACTGCGTAACTCTAAAGTTATTTATTTTTGTATATAATTGATTTTTTATTGCAAAAATATAAGAAATATTCCAAAATAAATTGGTTAGATTGTTATTTAATCAAATGTCATAATTTATATTTTCATTCATAAACCCATTTGAATGCAATAAATAAACCTATGTCCATTTTATATGGGTTTCATAAAATTAATGTTTAACATCTCATACAACAAAAATATAATTAATGATTTAGAAAAATGTATAATTTTAAGTGTACGTCTTTTAACTTGAATCAGTTTATTTGTGTCTTCTGTAAAAATTGGAATTTAAATATTAACTAACGCAGTCTGCAAAGAAAGCCGGTGATTAAAACATGTAACACAATTTATGATATATTTTATAGGGTATCATATTTAACAGACACAATACACACGCGACAGTCACTACTGAGTACTGCATAGAAACAGCTGATTCCAAGATGGTGGCCCAAACTCGATTCCAAAAGCATTATAAATATATTTAATTAACAAAAATATATTTATTTTTGGCTTATTCTTATGATACCCTTTCACCCCCTAAAATATTCTCAGTAAGTAATATTACGTGGTTTTAATAATTGAAGCCAGCGCATACTATTCCGCGTTCTCGACGGACGGGGTATAGTATTTGATATTATAGGTACGGCAATGTGGCCGCTTCCTGTCAGATACGATAATTGAGTGTCCGATATTCTCAGATATGCACTTTTATTGAAACAAAGCAATAGTTAAGAGTGGAGCAATGTGACGACAGATGATGAATATGGAAGTGTTATAATGGTTAGCGTGTTTTGCCTTCCGTCTAACTCTAAATAAAAGGTCCTTGTTAATTGCCTCGGTGGCACAAGCGGATGTGTTCAATCTGTTCATATAATGTGGACTACTCCAGAATAACTAGTCTCTCATATGATGTGCTGCTGCTCACAACTCTTCACGCTGGTCTCCGAAGACCTCAGCAGTCATGTGACTACACTGACATCATGGACAAGTGAGATTACCACACTCTATTACCGACTACTAGGTTATTCATACTTTCCTTAATGCCATTTATAAACGGTGATCTTATTTGTGTATTTATCCGCTTCTGTGCCAAGAGCGAGATAACTCGCATTTTTGGGCCGCAGACGATAGGGTTTATGCACTTGTGTCTGTGGCCCGCATTCGGTTAAGTAATGGATTCCCAGGCATACGTAAATTAAAGAGAATCAATCCTATACCACCGATATGATAGCAGGCCATACAAATGCATGTATAAATATCAAGATGGCAAACCAAGTACATGAGTTTGAGTGAGACAACATTAATTGTTAAAGCGCACTAAATTTCTGTTCGTTCACCGCTTGTTGAAGCATTGTTAAGTAATGGATTCCCGTAAATACGATAATAAAGTTACTTAGAAAGCTAATTAAAGTGAATCAATCCTATACCACCGATATGATAGCAGGCCATTCAAATGCATGTATAAATATCAAGATGGTGTACCAAGTAGATGAGTCTGAGTGAGACAACACCAAATGTTAAAGCACGCTAAATTTCACTTCGTTTCATATTGTTTCAGATTAGAGAGTGTGAAGTGCAATAAAGGGAGAGCCAAGAGCTCCAGCAGGATCATCAGCTTCAGCATGTATGAGAGCAGCTGCTCTTACGGAGGCGCTCTGGAGCTGAAGAGGGGAGCTCTTAAGGAAGAACCCTGGACCGCGGGAGACTGGCCATCGTACCGTCTTCACCAGTCTACATTCGAGCAGTTAAAACAGAGTGTGGAGAAAGCCAAAGCCGCCCTCCAGGACAGGTCTGGCTTTTTGGGTACGGCGAGTGCATTTAGCGATCTGTATACTGGAAACCAAAGAATAGGGGAGCATCTTGGCCAAGATGCAGCCCCTTCAGCAGTTAACCCACTTGGCTTCGGTGCCAGGAGTTCTTCCAGGATCGAGGAGTCCTCGCTGGCCACCCTCGAGCAGAAGACTAAATCATTAGGTGAGTGCACACCCTTTAACTAGCTTTTGTGAAATAGCAACACCAATGGGAGATAAAAATGAATTTGTTGCTTTTCCCGACTCGACGATATTTCTAATGACATCCTCTTAATTAAATATATTGCGTTATTATGTGATATTCTGGTAATGAATTTTTGCACCTGGGTGAACTCTACTCCACCAATTCTGCCACCTACAGGGCTTGTTTAGGAGCGACCTTATATAGCAATATAGTATACTAAATTTTACATACATAAAATTTATTTTACATACATCCTATTTATATATTTTATATATACAGTTTTACATAATACTATAATTTCTTTTTATATACTTTTCATTATTGTTTTAAACCTTTTATTATTATTTTTGTCTTGTCTGTAAAAAACTTCTTATGAGCGTTTAGATATATGCAAATAAATAAATGAAATATTCAACGACAAATAATACATACATATGTCAATATGTAAACAATTTACAGGATGTTTTTTTATGAAAAATCTTGTCGGATGTTATTTACAGGTGGCCACAACCCGCATATGTATAATATGCGCATGTAGTAGTGTTGTCCACGTGCCAATGTATGAAAACAGTACGCATGACGCTAACCTACTTTCACATCAATTTGGTGAAGGTAGGTTTGGTACAGGTTAGAACTTTGATGTTGTAAAATCTTGGTCTTTAAAAAATACATCTATCTGTTAGAAAGTAATCATTAAATTAATTTATTTAGATGTGATGATGAGTAAGAGACAACAGACTTTCGGAGCCTTGATTCGTCGAAATGTTTACAGCGATATTTAAATAGACGGAAAGATTTCGTATTTCAGGGAGATAATCATCTTTCAATATTCACACATTGACAATATAATTATGTAAATATTTAGAGAGTATTCTTTAGTCCTTTGTGACTATTCTGCAATATTTATGAATTTGATTTTTATTAATACAGATTGCGGAAAACGTCATTTTTTTAATCCAATTTAAAGAGTTCTTCATTCAAAATTGACAATGATGAATTTTATTCAAAATAATCGATACGATTAAATTTATAAAAAAATAACTTTTAAGCCGATGAAGATAAATAAGATATCGAATTTTAACTAACAACGGAATACTTTACCGTATTTTAATAAAACCGTCTCTCTCCATCCATATTAGTTTCCTTATTATTGAATTTAAATATTCTTAAACTAAATAACATTAAATTAAAAAAACCCCCAATTAAAACTTTATCATTATTAAGATTTTCGTATTGAATGTATGAAGAAACTAGTTCAATTAAATTGTGATTAATTTAATAATAGTGTCTTATATAATAGTTGTTGTAGGGGGATGTATTTTGGGGGCGTCGGATGCTGTTGTATGGGCGGAGCAATATCATCCCTTAATATCACCATGACAACGAAGACACGCCCTTGTACCGGATTACCCCTAATAAAATATTAATTTAATTATTCACAACAACTTAAATTCATATTCTTTTTTACCACAAAGCAATACGCGTATAGCATTTATTTTATCACCCAGTAAATTCACGGCGTAGGTTAATATATTTTTTTAAGTGAGGATCGAGAATAGTAAAGTTTATAGTTAGTAATAAAGATGGATATTATGATTTAAATATGTTTTTTTAACTATTAATAATAAAGCGAGTTTTATTTGTATTAGAAGCCTATTTATAAATATAGTATAATATATATAATATATAAATATATTATAATAAAATCCAAAATATCAATTATTTTATCATGAATACTCACCTAAAATATTAATTATTTATAGTGGCGTTAGTCTAAGTGTGGATTTTTGTGAGTGAATATTTGAAATAAATGGTTGTACTAAATATAATAGTGTAATAAGTGTGTTAGTGAGTCGTGTGTGTACGAATAGACTGAGAGCTTGGTCCTTTTGGATATTACGCAATGTTGCGCTAATAATTGACATTAAGTATTCCAAATACATAATTATAAGAAGATAACACGTCGCGTCGTATTAATGATTGAAAAATATTAAAAAAAATATATATATTAAACTTTATATTAATTAAAAAATAATATTGCATAATATTAAGATTTCGTTGACGTTTTCTGCTATTTCATATGTTCTAACATATTTTTTACCGTCAATTTTAATTATTATAAATATAATATTTATAAATATTGGTACGTGTACGAATAAAGAGCACGCATACGCACCGCACGCACACACTCTCATTACACTATTATATTGAATACGGTCGTGAATAGTTAAATGCACCAATATACTCACAAATATTCACGACTAGGTTAACGCCACTATAATTATATTATTAGGGCCGGTTTCTTCATATCGCTCTAAACTCGTGAGCTACGTGACTACGATTTATATGAATTTCGAAAAAGCAATCATTAATAAATTAATTTAAATAAGAATGTATTATGTGGTTCCCTATTGAAAATTGCTATTTTAGACCAGTGTGTAGAGTAAACACCAACCAAAAATCCGCGAACGTACATACTCTAAGGCCCATATTCAATATAAGAGTGTGTGCGTGTACCCCAATAATACCAAGGTCTAGTCTATTCGTAAACACACGACTCACTAACACTATTATATTGAATATGGCCCCAAATCAATCGCGCCATACAAATGGCCGGTTACTTTAAGATGTGTTTGGTTTCTTTAAGATGTGTCAAAACTATAGCCGATGTTTAGATTGAAGGCATTCAGGTGCAACTGACATGAGCCGAAACTACGAGTTCGTCATGAAATATCACACAAATGGAGGAAGAGTTAAAGCACGAGTTTTCATTTAGGGGAAGTTTCTTCAAGTCGTGTTAAATCTCGAGCTAGTATCACTCGGTGATTTACGCGCCAAATGCTTTTCTTTAAGATGTAACTCGTGCTACCAACTCTCAAATCCTAGCTCGCCGATATCTAAGTGTTATAGCTAAATCTCGTGCTATATCCTCCATTCTAGTTTCGCGCCGAACGCGTCGCTTCGGCTCGAGTCGCCTGTATACAAGTTCTCTTGAATGCTTGCGATACAAATATCAGAACCACACGACTATAGCTTTGACATGGGCTGAAGAAACGTAATATTTGTATATGACACGAGATTCGTGCACTCTTGCCACGTAGCGTGCGATTTAACACGACTTGAAGAAACTGGCTCTAAGGACCTGTGTCTTCATAGATCATATATGTATGTACAAGCTGTGTCAAAACTATAGCCCATGTTTAGATTGAAGACATTCAGGTGCACCTCTCATGAGCCTGAAATATCGTCATCGTCATGAAATATCACTCAAATGAAGAGGGAAATATACCACAAGTTTTGATTAAGCTTTAGCTATATATCGCTGATATCGCCGAATCAAGATTTGACATCTTGTAACACGAGCTAAATCTTTAAGAAATTTGCCTCGCGCTCAAAATTTTACTTAATTTGTAGATACGTTTTTGCGTTAATAGCCAATCTATAGATGATGTAAGTGTAAGATATATTTATATGGTGGAATGGGTGTCGGATGTGGTTGAAAATGCGGCACTTTACCTCCAATTATCGACGGCCGCCATTAGGCGGACACGACGCCATCTTGTCGGCGGTGGCAGGCAATCTGTCAACTAAGCGTGGAATAGAAAAGGACGGGTATTATATGGCAGTAGACAATATTATATATATATATGTATGTGCCGGAGAGACTATCGGCCAGTTGTCGACAACATTTAAAGGGATGCCTCTGTAAAGCTCAACAATGGCGGAGACCTGAGTGCGGGTTCTTCCGCCGCTACGCCATTACAGCTTCCGGCGTCCGCCATTTTTCAATTCCCTACCAAACAATGGCGTCTCTTCTTCTCTCTCTCCTGCAAACTACCTCATCCTTTACTCTTGCTCTTCTCTCTCCCCATACACTACACAATGCCTTGCCTCGAACCCAGGGTGTCTCTGTCGCCGTCGGCACAACACCTGAAGGCGGTGTTTCGATTTAAATTTTTCCATTGTGCAAATGAATTTTTCGTTAATTACTCCCGCGGCAGTTAGTTCGTTTTGTGTATTGTTAACAGGATACAATCCAGAAGAAATGATCCGGAATCACAATGAGACTCTTCAATTCTACATTATTTTATCTACAATAGAGCCTTGATAATCCGAATAGGTACTAAAAATTTATACTCAGTTCAGATTTATATAAATTTATTTTACATATATTATTATTATATCATACTGCAGTACCACTAGAGCATTACGGGGAGTCCCAAGTCGCCGTGATGATAGTGCAGCGCTCGTCAGTTGGGCTCAGTTATAGATAGGGCAAAAAATATATAAAACGGCAAACAATTTTTTTTTTAAATATATAACCGACCGTTTGAACCATGGCCCACCGAAATATTTCTAAATATTTGCAATAAAATAAACAGCAGAATTTCGAACGTCGTATAAAATTTTTTCAGCACATTTGGACTGTTAGATGCTTATCCTTAAAATATTTTAACTTCAATTAAAGACACGTTTTTTTTTAAATTACATAAAATAATTAATGTGTAACTACAATATTGATAATATACACCTACAGATATCACACATCAAATATTTTATTGATTAAGATTGTTCGGTTGGTATTAAATTTGTTCTTATATTGAAAAAACTTTGTCTTATCAATCGATCTAAGAGAGAGGGGCTTTACCTTATATTTAAAATACTCAAAGATGTTTTTAAATAAAAAATATTCGAATGAAATCGGTCCTGAAAAGGGAACATAATTTTCGCATCCTGAATGGTGGTTGTATCCTGGGCGCGAAGGTGTCAAAGATGTTTATTTTAATACGGCACCGTAAAAAGTGACGCCGGCATTCCATTGTGCTGGTTTTTTTTCATACATATTATATTCCGAGAGAGAGAATGAATAATAAAATGAATTTATATTTAAGAGGTCGCGAGTTGTGATGCTCTCCTTTCTTTTCCCTTCCTTTCTTCTTATGCGCACCGGAGACGTCTTTTCTTATTCCTGTAAAAATGCAAATAGACCACACTCACTGAATTATCTCACTGACTACATAATAACGCACTTATAAGACCATCCTTTCATTATATTTCAAACTTAATTGGATTTTTTGTAGACTAGCTTTTTGTGATCATATATATATATATATATATATATATATATATATACTCTATATATATATATATATATATATATATATATATATAAATGTATCATTCCTTTGTCTGTTATCGGTGATTTTTGATACGTCACCGTAAATACGATAGTAGAGTTACTTAGCTACACTTATGATCGTTTTTTTGTCAGATAATGCCTCGTCTGAGCCTCGGGCGAGGCACTAATTAACAAAAAACCGATCAAGAGTACAACAAAGCAAATCTATTACCTTCTTTACGGTGTACGTTTACGGCGACGCACGCCTAGGAATCCCAAGATTTACAAACTGTCTTCTTGATATCAGCGATATATAGTTAAAGCTAAAACTAAACTCTTGCTATATTTACCCCCTTAATTTGAAGTGACATTTTGTAATGAATTCGTCGCTTCGGCTTCGAATGTCTAGAGCATCTGAATGGCTTCAATCTAAACATCGGCTATAGTTTTGACAGAGCTTGAAGAAACCGAATGTATAAATATGACTCAAACGTCATTTAAATCGTATATAGTTACGTATTAACAATATATATATATATATATATATATATATATATATATATACTATATATATATATATATATATATATATATATATATATATATATGTAACCCGACGGGCTTTTTAGAAAGACTTGTTAATTAATTATCTGTTGGTGATCTTAACTATTACTAGTTACACAGGTCACCGACTTAAGTTAAGTTAATGTTAAGTTAAGTAAGTCACCAGTTAAGTAATGCATTCCCAGGCATACGTCACCGTAAATACGATAGTAGAGTTACTTAGCTACACTTATGATCGGGTTTTTTGTTAGTTAATCGGATATTTTAATTGGTAAGTGCAATCCTTTTTTCAGATATTTTTCAGACGGGATTCCCTTTATAAGGGGTTGGCCAGGCTACCGTGGTCTTTAAGGGATAATAATGGTTTCCCAGGCCATCACATAGCAATAAGTCCTTTAGATCTAGTAGATCTACCAAGTGACTCCAGTGGAATAGTAAAAGCAAATAATCTAGGAAATAATTAAATAAATACCATGATGCCTTCCCTATTGACGGGATTCCCTTTATAAGGGGTTGGCCACCGTGGCCTTTATGGCAGAAGATAGTAGAGGTGGTTTCCCAGGCCACCACATACCAATAAAGCGTCACCACCGAGATATTAGAAGGCCCGACAAGTGATCAGACACGGTTGGTTACGCTTCTGGACCAATCATCTCACTCAGACTGCAAGGAAACATCCTCCATCTTGATATTTATACATGCAGTTGTGAGGCATTCATTTCGGTGGTGTTGGACTCAAATATTCTTTCTTGTCGACAACTATGGCTATGCCTTAAATTGTGTTTTACGTGCAAATATGAATATGTATATAATAATAAAGAGAGACGGACAGAGTGAGTGAATGAACCCTATATTTAAATGTGACATGTATGGGATCCAGAGCCAGTACAGATAACATTTATCACCTTGTATGAATATTGTGCAGGATGGAGGGTGGCAGATAGTATTATATTATAGTAAGGGGTTGGTGGCAGATACACGGAGAGGGTGGGGCCGATAAATCTGGCCTGGTATCATCTATTGAGGGTACATCGCAATTAAAACGTGCCACTCGACTGACTTGCCATTATAATAATAATATATTAGTTGCACCCAGCAACAATAACACCGATAATGGGGCGACCCGTTCCACTAATGTTGCATGTCCAATCAAATTTCAATACACGACCTGTTCCCACGGTTCACAATACTTATTCTTAGCATAATGAGACTAATCAAGGCCGTCTCGAATATACAGGCAGAATTTGTCCGTAAAGCTGTGACTAGTGGTCGTTCGTACAGTGCTCATTGTATGGGGATTCGGCTGAATTAAAATAATAATAATTAAAAACGTAGTCTTGTTATTTGTATACCACGCAATCTTAAAAAGACGATCGTTAATCGACGACAAAAAATCTCGACGATAAAAAAAAAACACTTTAAAGCAAAAATGAAATCACAACTCAAATATAATATAAAAAGAAATATTACAGTTCTATTAAGAAACCAGGCAAAACATAGAAAAACATTAACAAATTGAAAATTTCAATTAAAATTACCCTTGTATTTAATAATAGGCTTGATAAAAGGAGTGTTATTAACACAAAAACATATCTACAAAATATGCAGTTTCACTCTACTATTTTTTTCTGTAGATACGTGTTTGTGTCAATAACCCATCGATATCTGAAGATTAGGACTGGTAAATGGTCCCACGTTTAGTAACTATTTTTATGAATATTTTATTTATATATATATATATATATATATATATATATATATATATATATATATATATATATATATATATATATATATATATATATAGTATTCGAAGAGTTATTAATTAATGAACATGAAGCACTTTTCACAGTAACGAACTAAATAATAGTTAAAGGAGCGTGGCCGCAATTAGACGCGATCTCGAGTGTTTCCCATTGTACTTTCCACATTCTATTATTTTGCAGCCCCATTGATATATTTTTAATACAATAGTCTCGTATTTATTAGTGTAACTCTGAAGACTGGTCCCATGGCGAATTATTAGGGGCTGTTAAACTGAAGGGCGGATCGTCATCACACCGTAACCGATATGCTCATTTTCAATGCTCTCATCCTTTGAATTAACCAACAATAATCTAAATATATACACTATTTCATTATTTGACTATCAAACCATCGATGAATAAATCAAACATACAGGGATTTCCATGAAGATTTCAAACATAGACAGACTTTTTATTAATCAGTGACCGTTTGAGCCGCCTTGTGGCCCAGTGGTTAGTGTAACGGATTCGTGAGTGAAGAGTCCCGGGTTCGATTCACGGCACCGGAGTCACTTGGTAGATCTAGCTTAGCAAACTAGATCTTAAGTACTCATTGCTGTGTGGTGGCCTGGGAAACCATCTCTACTATATTCTCCCGTAAAGGCCAAGGTGGCCTGGCCAACCCCTTATAAAGGGACTCCCTCCAATAGGGAAGGCGTCACGATATATATTTGAAAAAAATAGTACTCTTTCTCTTTCTCTCTAAAGATAACTATCACAGGTGAGATTGTAAATTACACAGGCCGTGATTAGTCACACCTCAAGATTCTATATCACATCAATGGTCAAGGGAAGAAACTTATTTAAAAGTGAATGTATTGTTTCAATTAATTCCAATTAGAAGCACGTGCGTTTTATTAGGCATGAAAGTGTTAAATATACTTTAAAAATAGTTTTAAAAAAATGTGGCATATTTGTAGATTCATCCTCTTGATAATTAATACTAATCACAGCTGTTTCCATATTCCACTGTCACCTCTACGCCTATTTAAATCTTGAAATTTTCTCTACACATATAATAAACAAAATGTTCTTTCAGTAATTTATTAAAATAAAATATATACTTAAAATCGAGCAAGAATTTCGCATTTTCTTTTGCCTGTGATGATTCATGATTTGCCCGTATTAAATTAAATAGGTGAGAATTTCTATAAAAAATTGATAAAATCTTAAAATCGTTAATAAACTATGAATGAGGAATGTAGAAAATTACGCATTTTACACACATAAAATATTATTTGATCAATACATTTTCACGCTATTTGTTTATTTAATTTTAATCATAGTGTTGCCAGATAGAATAATTGTATAATATTCAAAATCATATCGGATATATTTCATCATACACGTGTTGTTCAGTAAAGAATGGATAATTCTGAAAAGTATTATACATAAGTATTATACTTCACAGATACAGCTAATTCCAAGATGGTGGTCCAAACTCGATTCTGAAAGCCTGAATTATTTCATATATATTATTTCTTATTAATTATTATTTTGCAGTACAAAATGCTCAGGGCAGACTCGCCAAAAGTGTTAAGGGGTTTTTAGCGATTCATGTTCACACCTATAGTAGTTTTTGTATGCGATTATCCAGATGATTTATCATCGTGTATGTAATACCGTGGGAGGATGAGATTGTGATTTTATTTGTTTGTTTATGGTGCTACCTCTCGTGGCTGAGTGGTTAGCAATGCGATGCAACTATGACAATTAAGAACGTGTGTTTAACACGTGCCATACAATACAGATATATAAATCATTGCTTTCCATGCTATATCGACCATGGAACCCCCTCAACAATAATAATAATATTCTATCCCCATTGCAAAAAGCGCATATGCAATAAAACCGGATGAAGAGTTCCGCTCCACGCCGGATCGTATCCCTGGAATATTCCATATCAACACATCTATCGATTAAATATTATATATATATATATATATATATATATATATATATATATAATATTTAATCGATAAAATGTGTTGATATATATATATATATATATATATATATATATATATATATATATATATATATATATATATTTTGTAACTGTTTTGTTAATATTGCTTTTATCGTTGTTATTATTTATTAATCTTCATATTTGTAAATGGGTTTTTATTTTTTTCCCATTCTTTCTATAATTAAATACTATTACTCATGTCAAATTTAAATAAAACATTCTCATGTTAGTTATAGGTAAAAAGATGTAAACACTCTGTACACCTAAGTCTATTTTCAAAGATGTATTGTTCTATCCATCAATGTAAAAACTTATGCATAATAAAGATATTGTATATATATATTGCGATTTTTTATATACACTTCAATGTTAGTTAATCCCCTCATAACTAGCAACAAGAAGTAAAATAGTTAAATACGTTAATTAATTGTGTTCCTTATGGAAGGACATATTATTATATTAAATTCCAATTCCAAAATGTATTGTCGTCGTTTTCATACGTTTGTTGTAACATTTTACAGTTTATTATTTGTACCTATATATATACACAACATGTCTTCGTTCAAATTCGAATATGTCAACAGGGTATTGTTGTTTACTTGCAAAGTGCGTAGTGCATTATTTCAACTCCCTGATATTTACATAAAACATTATATGATATACATCCACAAATGTCATACATCAATTATTATATTCATGGGATAAACTATAAAGTTGAATTCAAATTTTATTTTATTAATATTATAAGATTGTTCTGTTAATATCCTAAAATTAAAATAGAATAATAAATTTTACCACAAAATAAAAATTTAAGGAGTGTGTTCTATAGTTGTGAGTAATTGAAAACCTGTTTTTATATCCTCTTGGACAAGGACATTTTCACATAATATATTTATAAATAAGCCTCTGATAATATAGTTACAACTTGGTTTACAATTAGCTGAGATCA
Organism: Agraylea sexmaculata; assembly: GCA_022606485.1. Classification (NCBI taxonomy): domain Eukaryota; kingdom Metazoa; phylum Arthropoda; class Insecta; order Trichoptera; family Hydroptilidae; genus Agraylea; species Agraylea sexmaculata. Next base: position 19,614 of record JAGTTH010001645.1, read on the forward strand.
TTAACAGTAAAACTGCATATTTAAATCATTTTATTTGTAGTTATGTTTTTATGTTAATAACCCATCGATATGAGATCTTGGCTGATGAATATCATGTATGAAATATATTCATGGGGTGTTCAAAGATAATTATTATAACAGCCGTAATAATACTTGCAAATTCACTTTGTAACCCCTTCGAAATATAACATTACTAGATTGATAAACTAGAAAATAATTTTTTTTATAGAAATAAGACAAAAATCAAAGACTGTGTTATATGGATTTATAATACTTATACATCAGACATCAAAATTAATACAATTCTTGAAATTTTAACTCACAGTTTGTATAACGACAAATTATCGTAGAATTGAAATGTACTACGGCACTACTACATGCGCATATTATACATATGCAGGCTGTGGCCACCTGCAACACCTATAGTCCCCAAATCGGACACTCGAGAGCAACAAGATTATTCTTACAAAAATCATCCGAAATGATAATACCATATATTTATTGATTACTCATTAATGTATATTTAAAGAGTAACATATTCTAACCTGTGCCAAATCCATCTTCACAAAATTGATGTGTGCGTCAAATGGTGAAATTTTTTTTAACATATATTAATTTAACAAAAAAATGCGTTTAATGGGTAAATCAATGAATAATACTCGTGTAAGTTTATTGATTTCATTCTAACAGATGAATGTATTTTTCTAAATTTGAACTTAAAAAAATATTGAACTTAGCCATCCTGTGCAGTGCTCCAATCCTGAAAACTCACCTTAAATATTATGCTGATATTCTTGTAGTTTTTATTTAAAAAAAAACCAAATCACATCCAACTGTGTTAAAATATTAAACCATAATATCACAAGTAAAATAGGATATTTTAATAGATTGTTTCATTAATTGAGTATATTATTTTATTATAAATTCAACAGTTTTTGGGTTTAATTAAAGAAGTATTATTAAAACAAAAACATATCTACAAAATATGCAGTTTCACTCTGACAGTTTGAAAGTAGTTGTTACGATATTTTAATAAATAGATTGTTCTAATGATTTATACATGATAGTAAAGAGTATCAAATGTGCAAGTTGATGAGGTTATTTACATAAAAAAAACGTATCTAAAATGATTTAAAAATACAGTTTTACTGTTAATTATCTTAATTGATTGTAATCTAAATTGTATATATATCAGATGATTGTACTTATATTAAAGAAGAAGTTCAAAAGACTCTTCTTATAAATTTTCAAAAATAATTATATAGTGTGTGGTAATTTATTTTCATTTGTCCTAATTCGCATTGAACAATGATAATTTAAGGAGGATTGACATTTTAAATTAACCGTTTAATTTAAAACAAAATAAAATACATTTCTCGCTATGGACAGAACAATTAATAAACAGTGTCGTAAATATTGTAAAACAAGGTAAACACTGATTATTAAGTCGGTGACCTGTGTAACTAGTAATAGTTAAGATCACCAACAGATAATTAATTAACACATTGTTGTGCCTTCCATATAATAGTGTAATGAGAGTGTGTGCGTGCGGTGCGTATGCTTATACACTAATACTTCCAAGCTCTAGTCTATTCCAATACGCACCATCTAATCCCACTCACTAACACATTGAAGACCTTGGCGGTTGATTTTAATGCAAAAATGTATTACATTTTATAATAAAAAATGACGATGAAAATACACATTTATATATGAAGATAATTTTTTTTTCATTCCATGGTCTTCAATTCAGAATCATACGAATGTATTAAATATAAAACCTAATAATAACTCAGGGGATAAGACGTCTGGTTAAAAATACTGTGGTCAAGGGTTTAAATCCCGCTTGAGTAAAAAAAGGAGGAGATAGTCTTTCTAAAAAGCCCCCCATATATATATATATATATATATATATATATATATATATATATATATATATATATATATATTTATATATATACCACCTGTATATATATATATATATATATATATATATATATACTCTACCTATATATATATATATATACCATATATATATATATATATATATATATCGTAGATTTGAGTAAAAACATTACACTAAAATGACTAACTTCCCGACTAACCCAATCATAAGACATGTAAATAAAACCAAATATATTTCGAGGAAACGGAAGTTCATTTTCATCGGAACTTTTGGAAGTTCATTTTACCAATGAACTTCCAAAACTGATATTATTTTTAAAAAAATATAATAAAATTTCCAATAATCCCCTCAACTCAAATTTGGTTTTACCCAAACAAATTGTTATTTAGTTTTTAAGCATTATATATTTTGTAACTGTTTTGTTAATATTGCTTTTATCGTTGTTATTATTTATTAACCTTCAAATTTGTAAATGGGTTTTTATTTTTTTTCCCATTCTTTCTATAATTAAATACCATTACTCATGTCAAATTTAAATAAAACATTCTCATGTTAGTTATAGGTAAAAAGATGTAAACACTCTGTACACCTAAGTTTATTTCCAAAGATGTATTGTTCTATCAATCAATGTAAAAACTTATGCATAATAAAGAAATTATAATAATAATAATACTCACCATATATATATATATATATATATATATATATATATACTCTATATATATATATATATATATATATATATATATATATATATATATATATAACTCTTCTATATATCATAACTATATATATATATTTGAAAGACTTCTCATATCGATGTCATGTCCTCGCATTGAGTTATAAAGGCAGTAGTCACGTGTCTGTCGTATGTTGATAAACAGTGAGTCAATTAACAGCAATCATGACAGTATTGTCTGTTCCCCGCTGTGGTGAATCCCGGCACACCCTGAAACCCAATACCAACACTGACAACTAAACTATCACACCCCATACACCAGTAAACTCGATATTACACATGGGAAAATAATTCACAGTGTGTCGGGGCGGCAAGTTTTAAAACCTTAGTCTACTTCCGTCCACGATAGTTAAGTAATGGATTCCAAGGCATACATCACCGTAAATACGATAGTAGAGTTACTTAGCTACACTTATGATCGTTTTTTTGTCAGATAATGCCTCGTCAGAGCCTCGGGCGAGGCACTAATTAACAAAAAACCAATCAAAAGTACAGCAAAGCAACTCTATTACCGTCTTTATGGTGTACGTTTACGGCATGCACGCCTAGGAATCCCAGGCTTAAGACGAGCAATGGGAAAAAATTAGATCGCTAATTGCTAATTTAAAGCTATGGATTCCTCCAAGAACGTTCGAGTCACCGCACAGCGTAAGTACGGCAATCTTGTGATGTGCGTTTTCTGTTCTGTATGTTGTGTATGATATCCAGGCATATGTGTATAAAGATTACTGGGCGTACGTCGCCATAAACGTACGCCGTAAATACAATAGTAAAATTACTTAGCTAACGTGTATGGGGGACTTTTATTTCATGTGTAAACCAATACTACCTAGCTCTATTCGTATACACACTAATACAATCAGCTCTAGCACGACTCACTTACACACTATTATATTTCTATAAATCCTTGCAAGAAAACAACATGTGCATTTTTGGGACGTATTCAAAATAATAGTATTTAAAGAGTGTGTGCGTGCGGTGCGTATGCGTGTAAACCAATACTATCTAGCACTATTCGTGTACGCACCAATACAATCAGCTCTAGCACGACTCACTTACACACTATTATAATTTTATAAATCCTTGCAAGAAAACAACATGTGCATTTTTGGGACGTATTAAATATAATAGTATTTTAAGAGTGAGTGCGTGCGTTGCGTATGCGTGTAAACCAATACTACCGAGCTCTATTCGTATACACACTAATACAATCAGCTCTAGCACGACTCACTTACACACTATTATATTTTTATAAATCCTTGCAAGAAAACAACATGTGCATTTTTGGGACGTATTAAATATAATAGTATTTTAAGAGTGAGTGCGTGCGGTGCGTATGCGTGTAAACCAATACTACCTAGCACTATTCGTATACGCACCAATACAATCAGCTCTAGCACGACTCAATAACAAACTGTTATATTGAGTACGGCTGATTGATTCACAAAACAAGATGTGCGTTTTTGGACCGTATTGAATATAAAAGTGCAATATGAGTGTGTGCGTGCGGTGCGTATGCGTGTACACCAATACTACCAAGCTCTATTCTATTCGTATATACACGACTCACTAACACACTATTATATTCCTATACATCCTTGTCAGAAAACAACGAGTGCACTTTTGGGACGTATTCAATATAATAGTGTTATAAGTGAGTGCATGTGGTGCGTATGCGTGTACATTAATACTACTAAGATCTATTCTATTTATACACACACACTCTTATTATACTAATATATTGAATATGGCTTTTTATGGGTGTGGATAATTTTATTGGTCCGAATTATGTTGGGCATTTTTTGTTTTGAATTTTTATGATTTTTTTGAATTTTGAATACATTATGAAATATTTTTTTTTGTGTATGATAACATTTAAGGCATTATATGACCTTTGAATGGTCGTTTGGGTTGCATTGGCTATTTATAATAAATAATCAATCCTGTATAACACGAAACATATTGTTTTACATTAGGGCGAGGGTCACGATGATGGAATTGTCCCCTTCTGTAAATAAAATATATTCCACACACTCCATAATAAATAATACAAAAAAACACGACCCTTATTCCGCGACACAAGTTATACTCACCCCACTAATATTAATGATGATGATTTCAGGAGGAGATAAAGGTCTTGTCAAAGGATACGGAGCCACTGCCTTGAGCGACTCCTTGAGGAATCCCAAATGTTCAGGTGAGAGTCCAAAATAAATATAAATCACGGTCGAGTTAGTGAAGAATTGATGAGGTATTAAAGTGACGTCGGGGGTGAAAGTTCCATGTGGACGGGGGTTGAAATAAGGGATGATCTTTGACCACATTTATCATTATTCCCTACGAAACAGGCGAGATAATGCTTAACTCAATCCCCACTATCAATTAACCAACATTATCCATTAAAAAAATATATATATATATATATATATAATTGCGGTTTTAATTGCGTGACTCGTCGCTCGTTAGTACTCATTAGCACGAGTTTTCCTTGTTTTATCTCAATTTTTTTTAAATATTCAAATCTGGCTGGAGGAAAAATTAATTCAAACACCACAAAAGATTTATTACAAATGGGACTCGGTTTCTGTATACATTTTTTTTCTATAATACTACTCGCTACTAATGAGATTATATATTGAGGTGTCAATAATATGCACTTTAAAAGACAGTTCAGGTTATTATAAATGATGTGAGATACTTATTAGTATCGTATGGCAACACTGTTCACTTAATATTTGGATCAAAAACTTTTTTATAAAACCTAATATAGAGGTGGCAATAATACTTATTATTATATGAATTTTGTATCCAAAGGATGCTGCTTTTAGCGCTCGTATTGTTTATCTGTCACTTGTCAATCTCTCCAATAACATTACACTTAATATAATAAAAATCTTCGTCTTTAAAAGTTGCTTGATATATTCAAATGCACTATGTAAATAATTTACATGATTATTTGTAAGAAGAGTGTGTCGGATTTTGCAGGTGGCCACAGCCCGCATATGTATAATAATTGCATGTAGTAGTGCAGATTATGTTCCAATATATGAAAACAATATGCATGACACTTCTATAGATATAAGTTCATTGATATACCCCTTAAACGCATTTTTTCTTAAATTGATATATGTTAAAGAACAAATGTCACCATTTGACAATGTGTAAAAACAGTACGCATGACGCAAACATCATTTTTGTGAAGATGGATTTGGTACAGGTTAGAATATGTTAGTCTTTAAAAATACAGTAAAGAGTAATCAATAAACTTACAGTATTATCATTTCGGATGATTTTTGTAAGAATAATCTTGTTGCTCTCGAGTGTCTGATTTGGGGACTATAGGTGTTGCAGGTGGCCACAGCCTGCATATGTATAATATGCGCATGTAGTAGTGCCGTAGTACATTTTAACTCAAGCTAATACAAGCAAAAATGTCAAGCAAACTTGAAAGTATATAAATCAGCAATTTTGTTAAAAAAATAAGAACACAATTCCTTCCAGAATCTTTTATAAAACATAAAGACATTAAGGGTAAAAAATATTTTATTAAATTTGAAAGAGAATTTAAATATACCTGAATATTAATTAAAAAACCCATGGACAAGTAGTTTAGTTAACCATTATTAAATTTATCTTTCGTTGAATTTGATATTAAAATTATTTTTATATACGCCTTGAGAGGGGAACTATTACTAGTTACACAGGTCACCGACTTAATAATCAGTATTTACCTTACAATACAGGAAATCAGAGTAAACCTG